>JAVJIF010000226.1:0-100431 GCA_038442645.1 Agave tequilana | reverse complement strand
AGGGGAATAGCATGGCTAGCCCAACTCAAACGGTAGTTGGTAAAGGCACCTCAAATCCGTTGATAGCTGGGGTTTTGCTAAAAATCCTAAGTGGACTTGATTCCACTCTTTCCTCCAAATCCCTTACCAATTCTCATCCACAGAATGGTAGGACCACAAAAAAACAATCGTTGCCAAGTTAACACACATACCTCTGGTAATGAGATACCCCTTGTAGAGTACAAATCTTGCTTTGTCAACTCTACATTTTGCCAAGTTAACACTACACCTCTGGCACTTCAAATCTCACTTGTCAATTCTCATCCATAGAATGACAGGTCCTCAAACTGTTTTCGGCTCAAGCCAATTCTTGTCAAGTTAATATCACACCTCTGACAAAACTACTGTTTAAGTTAACATTATACTCTAAGCAGTACTTCAAGTTTCTGCCAGTTTTAATATTACACCTCTGACAGTCACTTTTCTTCAGTCTTCCACATCGAAGCTGAAATGAATGATGCCAAGTTAACACTACACCTCTAGCATCTGAGTCATAGCTAATTTCAACAATACACCTATGGCCATGACCTTCCTCGACTTCCTTGTCCAAGTCGAGATGACCAATGCTAAGTTCAACATTACACCTCTAGCATTACCTCACTGTTAAGTTAAACATCACACCTTGGCAGTGACATTCTCAGTTTTTCCTAAACAAAACTGAAATACTTCTGAGTTAAGGTAATATCACACCTCTGACTCGCATCCTTGTCAAGTTAACATTACACATTTCCGACAAGACCCTTTCAACCCGTCAAGTTAATATCACACCTCTGATGGTAACAAACCTTCCTAGACTCTCCACGAGTCTAATCTCACTTGTTATTCTCTTCAATAGAATAACAGGTCCACCTAAAAACATTGTTAGGTTAATATTACACCAATTAATAGTGTTTTCATCAAATCCCCAGCTGAACTCAATTAAGTTAATTCTAAACCTCTGATCAGAGTTCGCCTCCCTGGGGGTACCAAATTCTATACTTGTCACTTTCTACTACAAAGTTGCAGGTCCACCAAAAAGTCATTTCATCCCTGTCAAGTTAATATCACACCTCTGACAGTACTGTGAGAGTTCCTGAAATAGGATCTTTTCTTACAAAATTTGACTTATTAAAGTTACATCATAATTTTAACAAAGTCAAAGATTCTTTGCTTCTACGAGTCTAAGACAAAAAAGTTCAAGACAATGAAAAGGCAAAAAGAAAAGTGTCACTTTTATTATTTCCAAACATATGAAAGTGATACAAAACGCTCTCTTATACAATAAGATGGAGTGTTACAGTAAAAACGCTTTCTTATACAATAAGATTGAGTGTTACAATTAAGGAGTACAAGAAGTCCCTCTCTCTCTCTTAGAGGTTGCACTCACTCCTTATAAGCCGCGTCTGATTCCAGTGCGCGATGTTTTGTGGCTACAATAGAAGCTGGTTACACCACAATGCATGATGTAAACATCGAAAGCGCCCTAGCTGACTAAGCTAAGAGCAATGGTGTTCTTGGGTCTGGTGGCAACAGAAAGTCCTGCACCCTTCGTTCAGGAGCGTCTCTTTCCCTAGCAGGCCATCCAACGGACATAGACTGTCCTTGATGTCACTTCTGGAGTGGGAGAGGAAGAGGATCTTGTCCGCCACCACAACCACCGGAACCCTCATCGCCGTCATGCATAGCCTGACCATTCTCTTCCAGCAGGCATGAATGGCGAAGCAGATCTGAAGAGACCTTGGCGAGGTTTGGGTCCTCGTCAGAGACGTAATATACTCTCTTATAGGTGACGAGGACCATAATATACTCTCTTATAGGTGAACATCGACAAGTTCGCCGGCCAAAGCATCCTTCCAGGGGCCCAGCAAACCAGCAAGTCTACCTGCAAGGATGAAACAAGGAATCAGAACAATCTGCAACTTAGTATGTTTCACACAGAAAAAACTAAGTCGCAAATGCAGACTGCAGACTCGGGGAATGATCCACGCAGTCAGCCAAGCAGACGCGGGAATGACCCACGCAGTGAGCCAAACTGCTGCGTCAGAAGACAAACGCGAATCAAAACGCGGTCTCATTCTGCGCCCAAGTCGAAAGCACAGACGCCGAAAAGGCACAGACGCCGAAAGTTGCCATCTCCTTGTTGAGTAAACAAGAGTTGCAAGGCTCGGGTCTGAAACCTTTTTGAATTCGTCCAAAGCAGTAGCCATAAAACGCGCCAAGACAGTGGCTTTGAAACGCAAGCTTTGTGAACAAAGAGCCGCCAAGTGCCAAAGACCCCTGCACTCGCGTCTAGAGAAGTTCAAGTCTGTGGCGCAAATTCCAGAAGGAATGCACCAACACAGACTTCGTGAGGGGGTCCAGATAATGATGATGCCAAGGTACAGGCCGTCGTGGTGATTAAAATATCATGGCTAATCGGGACGGCGTACCAACAGAGGCCTCTACCAAGAGTCGGGCTCTCTGCGTCCAAACCGCGGACGTGCAAGATGATCAGAGAGACACTCTGCCCCGAAGAGACCAAACAGGAGCATACAAGCCCTGGGTCATCTTCATCCACAGAGCCATCCTCATCCATGGAGACAATACTCTGAAGAGGATGAAGGTTCTCAGAGCGCTCGCTCTCAAAAAGAAAACAGTCCAAAGATTGGATTGAAGGGAGAGGGTGCGCCCTATTTATAGGCAGCCCCCGATAACTGCAATTAATGATCTCCTAATCTGAACCGCCAGCCTTAATGACCGCACACGATTGTCAGGTCCAATAAGGGACTGACGCGTGTAACGCCGCTTCGAAAACCGTCGCAGGCGCCAACTCCAACCACCCGCATCGGTTTCTCATTAAAGGGAATTAACGCTCAAGACCACTAAGAAGCCGACGCGTGGATAACCGCTTCAGAAAACAGCGGAAAATCTGCATTCCCGATCATCAATAGAGATTTGAAGATCACATCAAATCTTTATGACAGGCTGTATGTAACGCCTGGGAGGTTACACCAGACGCAGACTGAAGAACCGTATCCAAAATTCGCGTCCCCTCCCAGATTGGATGACGATCACCCGCGTCCTAGAGGAATTCCCGCGTGATGCAAAGTCGCGTCCCCTCAGCAAACGGGTCCTTTTTAAAGGAGAACACTTAGTCCATTTTGGATTAATGGAAAATGCACAAGGCTGCGTCCCTCGCGTCTGCTTGATCCGCGTCTTTCCTAGCGAAGCAGATTCGCGTCTCTCCCTACAGACGGATGCCGCGTCTTCTGAACTCATGGCCGCGTCTCCCTATGGATTGACGCTGCGTTTCATCAAAAGAACTTGGTTCTGCCAAGTTCTTCTGAACTCATGGCCGCGTCTCCTTATGGATTGACGCTGCGTCTAATCAAAAGAACTTGGTTCTGCCCAAGTCTTCTGAACTCATGGCCGCGTCTCCCTATGGATCGACGCTGCGTTTCGCCCAAAGAACTTGTTCTGCCCAAGTTCTTCTGAACTGATACCCGCGTCTCCCTGTGAACAGAGGCCGCGAGTCGATGCTGCATTTCATTGAAAGAACTTAGTCTTACCTAAGTTCAGTATTCACAGCCAGTGATCAAGAGTTGGATTCATCCACAGCTAAGCAAAGGAAGATGGAACAAAAATGTCCTTTTTATATCAAAAGTGGATACAAACACTCTGATAAATAGAATATCCTTTTCTTTACAAAAAAAAAGAAAGAAGGCTAAATGTCCTGGTTCGCCAAGGAACGGATTTGCTCCCTGAGATGATGCATCTTGATCTGATGTGCCTTCTCAGCCTCCATCATGCTTGGCTTGGACCCACAGCTCCTCTTCAGATAGAAGGGTTTTGCAGCCAGCTGCGCTCGCAGAGATTCCACCCTGAAAGAATGTAGAGACAGACTCTCTTCAGCTCGCGCCTTAGCCGCCTGTTGCTCCGCAAGCTCCTCTTTGATGGTAACAAGCTTCTTCTCATTGATCGCAAGCACAGCTTCTGCCTTGGCAATGGTGTCCCGAGCCTTGGCAATGGTGTCCCGAGCACTGATGATGACGTGCTCCGTGCTCTGCATGACAATCTCGGATTCCCTTGAATCGTCAGTTAGTTTCTGACATTCAGCCTGGGAATATTCGAGGCTGCGGATCTCTGCATCTATTTGTGCCTCTGCCTCCTGTCGCTCTTGTTCTTGAGCAGCTAGAGCCGGTTAGGGTGGCCTGGGCCTCACTAGAAGAGCTGGCATTTTCCAAAGACTTCTGCTCGTGCAGGTCGTCTCCCAGTTGCTCCACCACCCGCAGACACGCCTGGGCAAGTGAGGGGCCTCCGGTTAATTCGCGTTCTCGCGCCAGATTTTTGAGAAGCGTCTGGGCAAAATTGAAGGAGCTGCTTCCACGTAAGATGAGATCAATACATGATCCCATCGAAGTAAAGAATTGTTGCACCATCTGGCGTGCCAGTTCCCCATATCGTCACCACCTGGGAAGCTTCCCGACCCCTTTTCTGTCACGGGATAAGGCGGATCTTCTCGCACAAGAGTTTGTGCTGACCACCGATACGCTAGAGCAGAAGTAGCCTCGGGCGTTTCCAGAGGTGCTGTCTCTGCAGGAACCTCCTCCTCAGAAAACTTCAGCCGAGACCTGAGCCGTGTGGCCTTCTGGAGGGATATCAATCATTGGACTCTCCACCTGAGCCCCCTTAGTTCTCTCTGCAAATGACCACAACATTAGCCACAAAGGTGAAAAGCGAAACATTCAAAATATTAGAACTTCCTTACCACCTGAGAGGTCCAGAGATATCGAACCCTTGGGTGAATCCTGCAGAGTGAGAGCTTCCCCAGCCTCAGTGGGTACCTCCTTTCCGGCAAAGCGGAGGGCTCCCTAGTTTTCGCAATCGCCCCTTCCGAAGTTGTCTCGCCAACCGAAGCCTCAACTCCTTCGAGCTGGGTCACCTCTTTTACCATCTCCTCGATATGCGAGGAGGTTGTAGTCTCGGCATCCTCAGCCACCCTGCAGCGTAAAAGAAGAATGTTAAGACACTTCTTCAAAACCAAAGAGGAAATCGGGTGAAGTACCTGCATGGAGCAACTGTCGCCAACGGTGATGCGCCGTCAACGTTCCCCCCCGTACATTTCTTCCTCCGAGATATGGGAGAACTTGCTCGGATCAGGAAGAGTGGGTTCATCACCGTAGTCGACCTCGTCTTCAACTCGCTTTCCCCTGAGTACGAGGAAGAAGACAGCTCAACGCGAGGAAGCTCTGCAACCGGAGCCTTGCCTCCAATTACCCCAGGGGTAGGACTGGGATCAATTGCCCGAGGACTGGAGATGAAGACACAAGGAGACCCCGACTGCTGTGCCTCATCTCTTCTTTCATGAGTAGAAGAAGGCTCAGGATGAGCTAAAATCTCCGGAATATCGACATCTCCTCTGCTCATGATGTCGACCTCTAGCTGCTCATCCTCGTCAGTGGCGGTGGATCGATCAACGAGCTCCCTTCCTCCGCAGACCCGTGTCTCTGCTAAGCGACCTGGGAACACGGACTAGAGGAGTTTCTTTTTCAGCTATATCCTCCTCCCTCAGTTCCCCAACATCAGAAGGATAAACTGCCGGTGGAACCACAGCTGTCGACAGTTCCCTAACACCAGAAGGGATGGCCGGTGGTAGAGAAACTGCTGGCGCCAAGTCTCTCCGCACCTTTACGGGCAGGCCCAGCAGTGGAAGTAGAGCCCTGACGACGCTTGCTCACCGCCTGTCGAGACTTAGTTGCTTGCGGCTCTGCCCTTGTTGCTCGCAGCTCCGCCTTAGTCGCTTGCGGCTCCGCCCTTGGTGGTCGTGGCTCCGTAGCTCGTGGCTCCCTTCTCGTTCTTCTCCCGACCTCCTTCTGGGCCTTCAGGTACTGTTCTACGAGTTTCGACGGTTTACCGGACTCTGTCCTTGCCTCGAGACTTGCATTGATGCTCTCGATGCATGAAGACGCCGGAAAAAAGTCTGGTGTCTGGATGGCTTGGGAGTACCAAGTGCAGAAGCTAAGGCTCATATGGCACTTGGGCCCCTCGAGAGGTAGACGAAAGTTGCTCCCGTCCCTCCACCACAGTGTAGTACCAGGCCCAGCACCCTCGAACAGGTTTCCCTTCGAAGGCGAGTCGAGCATTGGGGTTCCCGACATAGAGCTGATCATAGCCGAACTGTCGAGCGAAGCGATTCGGCATGTACGCTCAATGGTGCATGACGTCCCTTGCCGGAACACATATCCGGCCGAATATTGAGCAACCACCAGAAGGCTCCCGTGATAACCTCGTGAAATCATCTGGGCCCGCGGAATCAATAAGTAGATCCCCGAAAGATGCACCAGGGATCTGGGGGAGGCAACGATTGAGCTGGTAGTTCGCAGGGTCTGAAAGGCACTTCCGGACGTAATATATATAAGGATCACGCCAGTTCGAACCCTCCAACCGCTGTACAAAAGGGACAGAACTCTCCCTCCAACGCACCGCCGTCATCAAGGAAGGGCAATGCATCACGTACCAAGCCATGAGGTACGTGTAAGGCAGCTCGACCCGAGGGTTGGGACGCTTCACACCCGTCGGATTCCCCTCTTAGTCAACTACAGCTTTCCCTCGGAGTCTGCAGTTTTCGGTGGCTCGCAGAAATTCTTAGCTAGCGCCCGCAGCCCGCTCTGAATACCAGCCGCCACGGCCGGGAGAAGGGCTATGGGGTTGCCATGAGCCAGGAGCACCGCCGGGTACACCACGTCAGCAACAATAACTTCATATGGCAGCGTGGGCACCACACAACGCTTCAGCCACAGCATCAGAAAGCCCGCCAACAGCGCCCGATCGGAGATAGGGGTCCGGGCTTGATGGTGAAGCTTTCAAAAACCAAGTCAGGGTCGAAACCGTCCTCGTTCGACTCCGTGGTGTAGAAACTGTCAGAAGCCTGGTCGATCCTGTCTTAATCTCCCTATCGGAGCTGGAGCCAATCGGGTTATCAGATGTCTTTGGTGTTGACGTTGTTGAACAAGTAACTGGCCCAAGACAGTTGCTTGACTCCCTGCGACCGCCATTTGGTTATCTGGCCGCAAATGTGGAAGTGACATAGCACTTCCCAGTAGGTCTCATATATTAGGGGATACTCCTCCTTCAAGGTGAAGCTCCACAGTGGTCGGGACATATTCCTCATAGGGAATGTCCCCTGTTGCCAATCCTGAGACTTCATGCAGCTCATGCAGAGCGAGGCCCATCTCCCCGACCGGAGTGAAGAACGTCCCCGTCAAAGAATTATAACGCTCTAGAACCCCAAAGAAGTTCTGAGAGCTTTGAGGGATCCCCCACTGCACGGCCCTGACTGCCGAGTACAGTCCCACACGCTTTAGCAGATCCCCGAGCTCGGTAAGGACAAAGCCGACCATCCTGCCCCACCAATAGTTCTCCGTGGAATGGACCCACCCGGGCGCACAAAACCCAACCGGATAATCACCCTCCGCTTCCATGAATGCGTTGAGGAAGGTAGTGCCAAGTTGTGATATCTCTCCAGCCGGAACCTCAGACTTGCGCGACCCAGGGAAAAGGCCGATAACCGACCTGTCATGCCTATCATGACGGTGTACTTTATGGAGCCCAAATCACCGAGAGTAATCTCAGGGACATATCGAGAAAGGTCCCATTCCATCTTCCGAGGGACGGACATGTGCTGGAAATAGGACAGCGGGAACATCCTCTCCATGTCCGAAGAAAGAATCTTCCACCCCTTATTTGACGGAGCCATTTGTAAGTTTCTGTCATACACGCGATAGCCGCCATCGTGGATACGATCTCCGAAGAAGAAGGCAGGCTTCTCCAGCTTGATGCCAGCATCCGTTGTGATGCTGCATCGGTCATAAGCACCCGAAGAGTCCTCATGTCACATTCGAGAGCCTCTTCTCACGAGCCTGCGACTGGTCAGCAGTCACAGGACAGTCCTTTGTAGCACAAAGGTCAAGTCCCGGTCAGCACCACCTACATGTCTAAAGTGGCGCGTCTTGGCGAGTGAAGTAGTAAGGTGTGGCGCTGCAAAAGAAAAGGACACTTAGTTAGATACTTTATCAAAAGTAGGAAAAATGCTAAGTGTTCATAACCCAAAACGCAGAAGAGACACTGGACGCAGGAATTATCAAATCCGCGTCCAGACCTGCGCATCCACGTCCAAACGCAGAAGAGATACTAGACGCAGGAATTATCAAATCCGCGTCCAGACCTGCGCATCCACGTCCAAACGCAGAAGAGATACTAGACGTAGGAATTATCAAATCCGCGTCCAGACCTGCGCATCCACGTCTAAAGCAGAAGAGACACTGGACGCAGGAATTATCAAATCCGCGTCCAGACCTGCGCATCCACACGTCCAAACGCAGAAGAGATACTAGACGCAGAATTATCAAACCCGCGTCCAGACCTGCGAATCCACGTCCAAACGCAGAGGAGATACTGGACGCAGGAATTATCATATCCACGTCCAGACCTGCAAGATCCGCGTTTTACAAACCAAGACTTATGAGATTCAAGTACTTGACTCAGGCGCCAGACCGTAAAGAACCGCACCTGATGTTGCAGAACGCAAGGATCAAAGTCCGCGTTTAAACCCTTCACAATTAGAAATATTCTAAGTGAAGGGTCCAAAAGGTAGGACCTAATGGCAACCGGGTCATCAAACTCGCGCCTCGGTTATCAACCCAAAGACTGCGTCTGGGAATCAAACACGATTTAAATTTGTGTGTTAAGGGTTCTTAAGGTTCTTTTGACTTCCTTTAATGGCGAAATTCACGCCTAAAAGGCATTTTACCTTGGAGACCTTGGAGAACAACATCCTGCGCATAGAGGAGCTGCCCCTCCGGGCCTCGGCGACGGTCGCCTTTGAAGAAGAAGCAGTCGGCTTGGTCTTGGGTGCCATTGTTAATTCAATCCGAGGTAAATAGATGAACAGAAGGGGAAATTCTCTTTCTTAATTTTATCAGCGAGTGCGTTCGGAGAAGAAGAGGAATCTTCCCAACTGTGGCCTTTTATAGGCACAAGGATTCGCGAAGATACGCAGCGTATGGCCCGATGAATTCTGCGGCGAATCTCTGTTCGACGCGTGGAACAAATCACTTTAACGCACAGAGAGATCATGCGTCACGACTCTGCAGCGAATCGTCGCTCGACACGTGGCACGGATCATTTAATGAGCTAGGAAATCCGCGCGCCAAAAGGTGAAATCCCGTCGGTTCCCCAGGCCAACTGGCAGCGCAATCATGACGTGGCACGGACTCGCACCCGACGACCATGTCTCTTCGATGGATATGCCCCGTCAGCATCGCCATAAATGCGCCCAGACAATCGCGTCTATATTCAAAAGATGCGTCTCTCCGAAGTTCGCGTCTTCAGCTGAACATCGCGTCTGCCTTATGAAGATCAGTCGCGTTTCCATTGCCAAAAGGTCGCGTCTCGCTAAGAAGTCGCGTCTTTAAAGCAGTCTCATCTCTGCTTTTCAAAAAGAAACCCGCGTTCAGTCCCTGCTTCTGCGAATCAGTTCAACAGTACACTGGCACAAGCAGAAGACCAACCCACTCCTGGCTTAAAGCGCACCCGTGACAGACTTAAAGCAAACGGGGAGGTTTAGACTGTGTATCTAGACACTCAACATGATCAACTCCGGTGGCTTCAAAGAGTTCAACAGTACACTCACGAAGACCAACTCCAGAATAGATCAAACCGGAGCATTAACAGTCTAGTCATGAAGGCAAATGCAGCTAGAATCCAAAGTATTTCGAAATCCGTCCTAGTTTAACTGCGGAATATCGAAAACTTTGGAGGGGTTCTGTAGGCTGTCTAAAAATCACCAGACAAGCCACCAAAACGCAGAGATCTAAGATCCAGACGCAAGGCTAAATGTGACAATCAAGACGCGAGACTCCAACCCGCGTCTCAGCATTAAGGCACGTGGCCCGACACCCGCATCTCAGCCTCAAGACGCGAGGGTCCGAACCCGCGCGCGTAGGCTCAAAACCCGCGTCTCAACCTCAAGACGCGAGGGTCCAAACCCGCGTCTCAACCTCAAGACGCGAGGGTCCAAACCCGCGTCTCAACCTCAAGGCGCTAGGGTCCAGACCCACGTCTCGTTACAACCACCCCGATTATGGCGCCATTCACCGCCCATGTAGCGGGGAAGTTGGCTCTCATCGTGGAGTATTTTTTAGGGGACACGTTCACCCCCTACAGCCTATATAAATAGCCCAGTTGCTATGGAGGGGAGAGGGCATCAGAAGAAATCGAAGGGCATCATATACATAAAGAGACCGAGAGATATCAACAGGCGCGACACATACAGAGAGAGAGAGCTCGACTCTTCAAGCTAACTTGCTGCGTACAAGTTGCTCTTCGCCTACCTTCTCTTTTGAGTTTTGGTAGACGGGGCTGAGTTACTCCTTCTACCTGCCAAGGAGAAGATCCCTTGACGATCCAGACGGTCATCTGGTCAACGGAGAACAAGATTCACTCTCCACCGCCACACGAAGAACCCAGCACTAAACAAAGGGGGGATTCAAGCTTCAACATCCTCCCTCCCTTGTAACCGGAAGATTAGTCTGTTGTAATTTTTCATCTGATTCAAGGAAATTTTACACCTCCTTCTTTTCCGTGTCCAACAACATCTTCATGTTGATCTTGCTCTGATACTAATTATTGGGATAACAATATGTATGCTCTAATACCAATTGTTGTGAATTTCTCCTATGATCAATCGTTGGGTGGCAGTGGAAGCAGCACGGATCGACGAGCAACGAGAAAAAAAGAGAAGGAAGGAAATATTCCAAGTATAAAAAGCCACACACAATTTAACATGGTTCATCCATGAAAGGAGATTAAAATTTGGGAGAATACAATAAGAAACACTTACATCTCTTGCTAAGAAGAATACAAGCTCTTTGATGGCCGTCTAGAATAGTGAACGCATTATGACTAAAGTTTCTCACACGAATCTCTCTTTCTTGATGAATTACACCTTTTGGACTACTAATTCATTGAATATATTGAAGGCCAACCCCAAGGATTTATTTATAGACCATAAGACTCTTCTAGACCTATACAAACTCTATCAATACGAACAATCATCACTCTTGAAGAAAGAAAACTCGAATCCAACTCAAAACTGAAAACAGATCTTGAAAAACAGTCACACCTGATATTAGTCGACTATATTAAGGTATAAGTCTACTGATCATGTTTATTAATTGACTATACATGAGTATAAGTTGACTAATCTGTCAAAATCTGAGACCCTTACTCTCTATTTGCAAGACCAATCGACTATACCAATGTACAAGTCGACCTATTCTTAGTACTGGTTGACTATACTAAGAATAAGTTGAAGTTGACTAATATTGTGCACAGCTCCTTGTGCACGTCTGTTTTTTGATCTTTGAAGTTTCGTCTACATTCACAACGTATTTCTATCATAATCCTAATAGACATGCAAGTTTTTAGAGAAAAATACTTTGAGATTTTGGATTACTACCTTGATTCTTCTTTGTTGTAACCGTACCGTGAAGCTTTTACCTCTTGTCCATTCTCCCCAAAGCCATTGGCTGTTTACCGTCATGCCTTGAGCCATCTCAGATCTTGTACGGATGCACTCTTTCTTAGTCATCCTGTAAATTAGACTCGTTACAGTTTTTCGTGAAGCTCCACCTCGAAGTGATCTCCCTTTAAGTTTTTCATTGAAAACTCCACGATGACTTAAGTTTTTTCCTTTAGCTTGCATTGCAAATATCTCCACCACTAGCAAATTCCCGTTTGGTGATGCCGCCATCATAATACCACCATGATCTTACCGGGCCTTTGCTACACACACGGCTATGATCTTCCATCGATTACTTGGTTATAGTTCACCTTCCATTGATATTTTAACCTTAACTTACCATCTTCTCG
Source organism: Agave tequilana (assembly GCA_038442645.1). Lineage (NCBI taxonomy): Eukaryota > Viridiplantae > Streptophyta > Magnoliopsida > Asparagales > Asparagaceae > Agave > Agave tequilana. Next base: position 88,503 of record JAVJIF010000226.1, on the reverse strand, counting down.
CCACACACTGCCATAGTCTTACTAGGCCTTTCCGCCACATACTGTCATGGTCTTTCTTCATCATCAATCAGATTGGCATCCACCACTCATTGATGTTTTTCAGTCTATCTATTGCCCTACTATTGATGATCTTCAAATCTAATAGATCCACCAAAGCCTACAATAATCTCACTATGTCATGACTAGCTCGTCGTAACTCTGACTGTGATCTCTGTCGATTTTTTTACTGCTTTTGTACATAAACTGCACCAAACATTAGAATCTTCTTGATCTACACCCACCATTGCATCCAGAATGTTAAAAAAATAGTGTTCGAAACCTTGATTGTCTGAATCAGACTACAATTGCTCTATCCACCTTCCGATCAATCTCATCTATTAATCATCTTCATTAACTCTCTGTTATTTTTCCCTTGACTTGCTGTCGTTGTTTGTTTCCCTCCACAGCAAATCCTCCATTATCCTTTCACGTGAACTGCACTCACATGAAGAATTTTTTCTTTGCATCACATGGATATTTCTTCGTGATCTGTGTTTTGATCGAAGCATGGGATCCCACCAAGTTTACATCCTTCTCCATGTGATTATAACCATCAGTGAGCCTCCATGGGATGCTATGTGCGGTGCCTCCGTGAGCTTATCAAGCTTGCCTTATTGTCCGTCATTGGCGATGATCTGATCATTGCTTCCACATCTACCGTGTTCAGATCTAAACATCATTGAGCTTTGATGACTTCACCTTGAGCAATATACTCCAAACTCATCGATCTTTACCTTAGAACAAATTTGAACTTTCTTTGTTGTCTCTACCATTGATGCGTCTACCGAATTCTAACGACTTGATATCTTCTTCTCCATCTCGAGCACTCGAAACTTGAACGAATACCATCCGCTCAGATAACAATTATCGTGTGCAAACCTGCGATACCATAATTGCTATGACACCAATTGTTGGAAATACGAAGATCCATCAATGACCTCTAGCATGTCATGAGATTGATTATCTCGAGCACACAAGATGAACATTAAAATATACAAAAAGAAGTACACAATAACGTAGTTCGGCTCAAACTTGACCTATATCTACGAGAGGAGAGCTTGAGAGAGTATTATTATAAACTTGGTACAATAGAGATTTAACTTCTCCTTGACGCCACAAGAGTATTCACCTTCTCCTTGAATTTACACCTAAATTATAAGAGTATATCTTCTCTCTATGCACCATCACCTTCCTCTCTCTTTAACTTGGCTTTTTTATGGCTTATATTGATTTTTCACCACAACTTTAACCTCGCTTCTTCTCCTCCAAACTAAATCCTAGGTTACAACTTTTATTTATAAAGTTTACAATAAACACTAGTAAATTATGAGATAATTTTGCCGTTGGATGCTTGACGAGTCTTGATTAATCTTATTAGGAGTTTATCTCCTTGATTAAAAAAATTTTAGACCCTTTAAACTTTATAAATAAACCTTCATTGAATAAAATATGTAACCTATTTGAACTCTATCAGAAAAGAAAACCCGCATGGCCTTGAAAGAAAACTGTTCACGCTCAGCTTCAAAATGGTTTGATCTGTCAACTTGTCATGCAGACTAGTAGACCAATCCCTTCATTAGTCGGCTTATAAAACCTATAAGTCGACTCTTTTATAATACTCCCCTTTTCTGTATCCTGTCTAGTTGAATGTATAGTCGACTAGTTTGAGACCCCACCTTGATTTTCATCTTCTATTTCAGTCATCGTCTTCTCTATTCGATTGGATCTTCTTCGACCCTCATCTCTTCTTGAAATAAGGCAAAATTCTAACAATTCCTTCATGGTTGCTTGTGAAAAAAAAGGCTCTCACATATTATTCAATTTGGAGATTGCTAGTTTCAACATGTTTTCAGTGAAATTAACTATATAGAAATTCCCGGAAATTCATTCTTCAATGTTTCATTTAAAAAACTTCACTAGAAATATTCGGATAGTAGATTAGAAGTAATTTCAAGATTCATTGACATTTTGATAAACAAACCAAATAGCTGCTTTACAATTTGTGCATAGAGAAATCTGCGCATGGAGTGTCTTTGTTTTTATTCTTGAGGGACACAATAGTAGTTGATGCATGCAGCCTCTTCTTTAAATCCATTCGTAAAGGACGAAAGAGCCATCTTATGGACAAAGCATCACAGCATCATAGCATCATGTAGTAATTCTTCAGACATTTAGATCCACTTTTCTCTTGTTTATCTTCCACTCTTTTTTTTTTTCCTTGCATAATTCGACCACAAATTTTAGCTGACATACTATAGACACATTTCATAGGAAATACATGGCTCCAAATGATGTAGAATCATAAAACTCCATGGCAATTGGAAACTCAAAATCACTTCTTAAACAAGACTTGCACCAAATATAATACTCAACCCGAGAGAATGATGAAAGACGACGAGAAACCTAAAATGATGGAGTCCCTTTAAGTGCAATGGAATATACAGGAACATGAAATGATATAGAACAATGCTGCAGTTGTTGTCGACCTGCCATATATGAGTTGTTACATGTATATGCACTTAGTTAAGGCAGCCCCTTATGAGCTTATACAAAAATAACATATAAAACCACATAATTTTGGTATTTGTGACACCTATGTTGGAAAGAGAGATTATTATCAAGGAAGATAGCCGAGAGGTCGTCGAGGTGATTTCCAAGGAAATCGACGACGAAAGGCAAAGGAAACAGCAGCAGAAAAATAGCAGCAGCAGCAGAACAGGTTATCCGGTCGACCGGCCCGGTCGACCGGACGTGCACAACGTGCACAAGTTGAATCTCGGTCGACCGTCGGTCGACCGACTGAAGCATCCACTCTCTGTTGGGCACCCAGTCGACCGACCGTCGACCGATGGAAGGGTCGGTCGACCGACCGGTCGGCCGACAGTCGGATCGGGTGAAAATCTGCTGTTTCGGAAATCTGTGTATTTAAGGCTGTTGTTTAATTCTAGGTTTTGTATTAGATGAATCTAAAGGCTAGAGTTCTCTTGCATTCAAAGAGGCTGCTAGCAATTGTAATCTTCCTAAAAGAAATTAATCTCTCTTCTGGATTGCCCCGAGGACGTAGGCATTGAGGCCGAACCTCGTTAGATCGTGTGTTTGAGTTTGTGTTTTCTTCTGGTGATTATTTGTGCTGTTTGGTTGTTATTTGTGCTTGGAGATTTGTAAGATCCTCAGTTGGTTTGTTGTCACCTAGTCACAACAAGTGGTATCAGAGCTTCCAGTTTGGCTTGGGATTTCTGAAGGTTCGGAGGGCTCGAGATCTGATTCGGTGGAGATCGTGTGTCGATCTCCGATCAGAGGTATTGGTGTTCGTTGGATCGTGTGCCGATCACAGGAGGACGCAAGGAGGGCTCGTGGAATCTGTGGTGGAATAGATCCGGAGAGAAACTCGATCTAGGGTTTCAAGGGAAAGGTAAAAATCCAATTTTTGTCTGAGTAGAGATCTATTTCCAGTTGATTATTCTTCCGCATAGATAGAGGATCAGAGAAATCTAAATGGCAGAGGAAATTGCTTCGGTTAAGACAATGAATACTCACCCTAGGATTGAAGTTGTTAAGTTCAATGGTACTAATAACTTCGGTATGTGGAGATGCGAGGTTTTGGATGCATTGAATGCATCAACCTCGAGGACACTCTCCTATTGGAGAAGAAGAAGAGGACGACCACTGATGAAGAGTGGGCGAAGATGAACAGGTCAGCATGTGGGTTGATACGTTCATGTTTGTCGCAAGACATAAAATATCTTGTGCAACATGAGACGTCGGCGAAAAAACTGTGGGATACCCTTGAGAAGAAATACCTCACGAAGAGTGTTGAATCCAGGTTGTAGCTTAAGAGTAAGTTGTACCAGTTTCGGATGAAGAGGGGGATCACAGTGAATGAGCACATCAACCGATATACCAAGCTTCTTACAGATTTGATAAACTTGGATGTCGTGATAGAAGAGGAAGACAAGTCAGTCATTCTCCTGAACTCACTCCCAACGGAGGAGTATGAGACATTCACTATGACCTTTATCAATGGTAGGCAGACACTGGACTACCATGAGGTGTCATCTGCACTGATAAGTTATGAGACGAGGAGAAAGGAGAGACATCCTTCTCAGTCAAGCTCATCGGCGGAGGCACTGGAAGTAAGAGGCAGAAGTTCATCGAGAAAGGGCAAGGAGGTTAGAGGAAGATCGAAGTCCAGGCTGGGCTTCAGGGATCTCAAGAGAAATCAGTGCGCTTTCTGCAGAGAGATTGGGCACTGGAAGGTGGACTGTCCGAAGTTTAAGGGAAAGAAGAAAGAATCAAAGTCTGAAGCAAATCTCGCAAAAGTGGTCAACACTGCAAGCAGCAAATCACAGGCAGATGGATCAGACTCAGATTCTTCAGTATTCTCTTTTTCAGTTACTACTCCCGTCATAGGCTACTCGGGTGAAAACGAGTGGATCTTGGACATAGGTGCAACATATCATGTATGCCCTAATCGAGACTGGTTTACCAGTTTTGAGAAGTTGGAGGGGTGTTCAGTCGTCATGGGCGATGATCATCCGTGCATCATGGAGGGTGTTGGCACTATTCCAATCAGAATGTTTGATGGGATGATGAGGGAGCTGAAAGAAGTGAGGTATGTACCTCATTTGAAGAGGAACTTGATTTCCGTAGGAGCTTTGGAATCATTGGGCCTTGGAGTGTCTATTAAGGAGGGAGTTCTTAAAATGACAAAGGGTTCGATGGTAGTGTTGAAGGCTGATCGCCGGAACAACTTGTACTACTTGAAGGGTAGTACGGTGACAGGGCAGTGTTGGCCCAAGAGGTTACACTCTCCAATTGTTTTGTGTTTTGATGATGACAAACCAAATAAGAGCTATTTGGTACTAATGAATTTGCTTAAGATAAGTTTCAGGATAAGTACCATGTTTGGAGGCCATTGCTTGCCATTGCAACAACTTCTAGGTTCATGAAGCTATGAAGGCATATTGCACATCAAGGAGGATCATAGAAGAAGAAGGCTCTAGCAAGGATAGCATGGCTCAATTGCTTGAAGATTGCTCAAGAAGTCCTTAATCATTTTGTTTTTAATTTTATAGTTTGTTAAAGAATAGTGGATAGGTTTGAAGCTCTATCACACATTTTGCGCACATACTTGATCCAAAATAATTTCTTATATTTTATACAAAAATATTTTGCATACAAGATTTTGCCTACAGATATATATTTATGTTTTATGCTAATCCCTGTTCAAAAGTATTTTTGTCAAAATCAAAATCCCTTTAATTTTCTGTCCAAACCTGGTTTTTGACCTGAACCAGTCGACCGGACAGTCGACCGGACCTATGACAGGTTTGGTCGGTTGACCGCCCAGTCGACTGTAGTTCTGGGTGTACATGTATCAGTGTGCACGTTTTTGCGGTCGACCGCACGGTCGACCGACTGTAACCCAGTCTGCTCTCGGTTAGTTTGGGTCGACCGGGCGTCGACCACTGGCCTGCAACGGTCAGATTTTTTGTACGTGCGGTCGACCGGCCAGTCGACCGGACTAGCCGTTTGAACAGTAACGGGCATTTTTCTGAGCTGTTTTATTTTGTCTTTTTGTGTTTAAAATTTGATTTAGGGATATATTTTGAATCTAATATGACTTAATTAGCCTTAAGATTGTTTTATCCCTTAACCCTAGCCCACTCCTATAAATAGGGGTGTTTGGGGAGAGTTTGTTTACAACAATTTTTGCAAGAAAAATTCAAAAGTTTAAGGCTTTCAAAAGAGATTTGTTTCTTGATTTTTGTGCTGAAATTCTCTCTCATTTTCTGAAGTAGTTTTTGAAATACTCTCTGATTTAATTTTCTTTCTTCACTTACAACAAGAGCTTCATTCCTACTCATTATTCTCTAAGGACCTTTTGTAAGGGAAGAGACATTTGAAAGAGAGAGTTTGTGGTCTTTTGACTACTCAGAAATTGCTTGTAATCGAGATTGTGGAGTTGGGTACTCCGGTGTAATTGTGATTTCTTTGTGATAGTGGAAGTAGCTAGAATCCTTCTGGGGAAGGCGGGGAGTAGAGCTGGGTGCTCGAACCTCGATAACATATCCTTGTGTTTGCGATTGGTTTACATTCTTGCACTTATTACTTGCATATTATCATCATTGCTATATTTACTTGCTTCCATTCATCTTGTGAATCTTGTGTGGTGATTGTTACATCTTAATTTTTAATTTGTCCATTGATTAGCATTATCACCTATTCACCCCCCCCTCTAGGTGATTTTCAATTGGTATCAGAGCTTGGACTCTAGATTTTGGCTTAACATCCATAGAGAGATCCTTAAAATTTGCTAATCAACACTCTCATTCATACATTCATACACTAGTAAACATGGCCGATAACATTAAAACCCCTCCTAAATTTGATGGACTTAATTTTCCTATTTGGAAGGTTAGGATGACTATATTTTTGCAATCTTTGGGTAGCTTAGTGGCCAAGTCCTTGACCAAACCCTATGTAGCACCCGATGGTGATGAAAGCACTTGGACCGACTTCAACTTTAGAGAATATGAGGCTAACTCCAAGGCCCAAAACTCCCTATTAACCGCCTTGAATGAGGATGACCTTACACGGGTAATTCATTGCCAATCCGCCTATGAGATTTGGCAACACTTATTGGTCACACACGAAGGGACTTCACAAGTCAAGAGAGCTAAGATAGATCTCTTGAGGTCCCAATATGAGTCATTTAAAATGATTGATGATGAGTCTATTGATAGTATGATTACAAGGTTTACTAAAATCACTATGGTCTTTCTTCCTTAGGTGATGACATCTCCAACGATCAAAAGGTGCGGAAAGTGATTTGGGCTCTTCCGTCTTCATGGGAGATAAAGGCCACCACCTTAAAAGAATTGAACGACAAGGACGAGATGGACCTCATTAGTCTCATTGGGAACCTAAAGACCCATGAGATGGAAAGAAGGCAAGAGAAGAGGCCACTACTTCAAAGAAGAAATCCATAGCTTTCAAGACTTCATCCACCAATGATGACGATGAAGAAGACGAAGAAGATGATGAGGAACTCACTCTACTTGTGCGGAATGTTAAGAGGTTGTACCGGAAGAACAAGCTCAACTTCCGGAAGAAATTTGAAGGCAAAGAGGAGAGAAGGATCATTTGCTACAATTGCCGCAAACCCGGACATATCATGGCGGATTGCCCGGAGTTTAAGAAGAAGATGACTTTCTCCTTCAAGCCAAAGAAGCCGGAGGAAAAGAAAGCATACAAGGCAATGTGGGATTCGGAGAGCGAGTCCGAAGAAGAGGTGGATATGGCGAACATGTGTTTCATGGCAAACACTCCTAAGGTAACCCCTCAATCTCATGATGATGAAGATGATGAGCTAAGTAAGGAAGTTCTTGTACATGCCTTTGTTGAACTTTCTGAAACTTATGACAATAAAAAGATTGAATGTTTTAAATTACAAAAGAAGTTACTTTTCTTAAAAATCAACTTGCTATGGTTTCTAAAGAAAAAGATGATATTTCTTCTAATCTTATTTCTCTTCAAAATGAGTTTAATGCCTACAAGGCTTCTTGTAAGGCAAAATCTCCTATGATTAATGAAAATGAAATTTCTTCTTTTAAATCTAAAATAAATGATTTTGAAAAAGTTTTGAAAGATTGTGCTTTTAACACTAAGAAACTTGAAGAAAATTTTCTAAAAAGCACACATCTCATGCTAAGATTCCTCATGCTCACTCTACACCTAACACTTCTCATGCTCACAATGCTCATGCTCACAAATCACACACCCATTATGCTTTTAAATATGGTAGAGTATATAGATGCACATATTGTGGTAAAAATGGACATTTAGCTAAATTTTGTTATGATCAATTAAATAGATCCAATAATCTTGTTTGGGTTCATGGCGCTAACCCTCTAGGACCCAAGAAAATGTGGGTACCAAAATCAAGTCCTAAATTGTTTGATGTAGGTACACACCAGGCACCAAGACGTAGGGAGCGGTGGTACCTTGATAGTGGTTGTTCAAGACACATGACATGGGACATCAATAACTTCACAACCCTATCAAGGTACATAGAAGGTGGCTCCGTCACCTTCGGGGATGACTCCAAAGGAACTATCATCGGTATAGGTAACATTCAAATTGGTGCATCTCCTATTATAGAGAATGTTGTTTTAATAGATGGTTTAAAACATAATTTGCTTAGCATTAGTCAACTTTGTGACCGTGGACTTAAATTATTTTTGATGATTCCTCTTGCAAGATTTTTGATGTTAAATCCGATGATTGTATTCTTACCGGTTTTCGTGATAATAATGTTTACATTATTGACATGCTTAATTTAGATTGTTCTACTAAATGCTTGAATGCTTTTGATGAAAATTCTTGGCTTTGGCATAGAAGATTAGGACATGCATCTTTTGACCATCTTGCTAGAATTAATTCTAAGGATTTAGTAAAGGGTATACCTTACTTGAAGTTTGAGAAAGACCGCATTTGTGGTGCGTGCCAACTTGGGAAATAAACCAAGTCTTCCTTCAAACCAATTAAGGATATCATGTCAACTAGGCCTTTAGAATTAATTCATATGGATTTATTTGGACCAACTAAAACTAAGAGTTTAAATGGTAGTAGATTTGCATTTGTTTTAGTTGATGATTTTTCCCGTTTCACTTGGGTTTTCTTCTTGTAAAGTAAAGATCAAACATTTTCATATTTCAAAATCTTTCGAAAAGGGTTGAAAAAGAAAAAGGCTTTTCGATTTTGAGAATAAGGAGTGATAGAGGTGGTGAGTTTGTTAACCAACTCTTCATGACTTATTGTGATGAAAGGGAATAAAGTATGAAATGTCTTGTCCTAGGACTCCACAACAAAATGGAGTAGTAGAAAGGAAAAATAGAACACTTCAAGAGATGGCTAGGACAATGATAAGTGAATATGACCTCCCTCAATATTTATGGGCCGAGGCCGTAAACACCGCATGCTATATCTCAAATCGTATTTATGTGTGTAAGAATTCTTCCAAAACATCTTTTGAAATGTATCATTCTAGAAAACCTAATGTTGCATATTTTAAAGTTTTTGGATGCAAGTGTTTTGTTTTAAATACTAGGAGAATTTGGGTAAGTTTGATGCTAAGGCTTATGAAGCTATCTTTGTTGGATATTCTTCTACTAAAAAGCATATAGAGTTTTTAATAGATCTTCACTTACTATTGAAGAAACCATGCATGTTAAGTTTGAAGAATCTAATGTGGTTGTTGAGAATGTTGTAGAGATTGAACCATTAGGTGAAGACATGGAGAGACTATCCTTGAAGGACTCACCCGCTCAAGAAGAAAAGCAAGAACCTATTGGTGATGTTCAAGAGGATAAAGAGGAAAGTTCTCAACCGCTTCCTAAAGCTTGGAGATACGCTACAAATCATCCTAAGGAGCTCATCTTGGGTGATGCATCTAAAGGAGTCACAACACGCTCCAAACTCCATGACCTATGTGGTAACTTTGCTTTCATTTCTCATTTTGAACCCAAAGGCATTCTCGAAGCCGAGTCGGACCCATATTGGTTGCTTGCCATGCAAGAGGAACTCAATCAATTTGAGCGCAACCAAGTTTGGCACCTTGTTCCTAAGCCCCACGATAGACCAATAATTGGTACTAAGTGGATCTTTAGAAATAAGATGGATGAGTCCGGAAATGTCATTAGGAATAAAGCTAGGTTAGTGGCCCAAGGTTACACTCAAGTTGAAGGAATTGACTTTGAGGAGACCTTTGCACCCGTAGCACGGCTTGAAGCCATACGGATGACACTAGCTTTTGCATCTTTCAAAAATTTTAAACTTTTTCAAATGGATGTGAAAAGTGCATTTTTGAATGGTTTTATTAATGAAGAAGTTTATGTTTCTCAACCTCCCGGTTTTGTTGATCATGTTCATCCCGATTTTGTTTTTAAACTTGATAAAGCTTTATATGGATTGAAACAAGCTCCTAGAGCTTGGTATGAAAGGCTTTCTAGTTTTCTTATTTCAAATAATTTTATTAAAGGCAAAGTAGACACTACTCTATTCAGTAAGCATGTTGATAATGATATATTAATTATGCAAATTTATGTTGATGATATAATTTTTGGTTCTACTAATGAGCTTTTTTGCAAGGATTTTAAAAAGGTAATGCAACTTGAGTTTGAAATGTCTTCAATGGGTGAGCTCAATTTCTTCCTTGGACTCCAAATCAAGCAATTGCAAAACGGGACGTTCATAAGTCAAGCCAAGTACGCAAAGGAACTTGTAAAGAAGTTTGGACTTGAAGGCTCAAGACTTGCAACACTCCCATGGCAACTACAACCAAGCTTGATAAAGATGACCAAGGTAAAAATGTTGATATTAAATTATATAGAAGCATGATAGGAAGTCTTTTATATTTAACGGCAAGTAGGCCGGATATCATGTTTAGTGTGTGTCTTTGTGCTAGATTTCAATCGTGTCCTAAAGAGTCCCATCTTATTGCGGTAAAACGCATTATTCGTTATATTAAGGGCACTATTGGGATGGGTCTATGGTATCCGAAAACCGGAGATTTCTCAATGACGAGTTATTCGGATGCCGACTATGCGGGTTGTAGAGTAGATAGAAAGAGTACTAGTGGGATATGTCAATTTCTTGGTAATTGTCTTGTTTCATGGTCCTCTAGGAAACAAAATTCCGTAGCACTCTCAACCGCCGAGGCGGAGTATGTTGCCGCGGGGGCTTGTTGTGCACAAGTCCTTTGGATGAAACATACTCTCCTTAATTTTGATTTGCATTTTGATCATATAAAAATATTTTGTGATAATACTAGTACTATACACATGACTAAGATGCAAATCAATATAATAAGACCAAGCACATTGAGATTAGATATCGCTTTCTTAGAGATCATTTTGAGAAAGGAGATATAGATATTGATTATGTTTACACGGATTTACAACTAGCCGATATTTTCACTAAACCACTTGATTTTGTTAGATTCTCGTTTATTTGTGGAGAACTTAATGTTTGTGTTATTGAATAGACATGTTTTTCATAACCCTTTTTGATGTATGACAAAAAGGGGAGAATAAGTTTACATGGACAAAAATAAATTTATATGGTCTTGGTTCCATATGAGTTTATATGAGTTTATATATGTTTTTGTTGTCTTGTTTTGTTTTCATGCGTTTTTTTTTTGAGAATTCTTGTGTTTTGTTAGTATGTGATTTTCATTATTGTTTCAATTGGTTTCAATTAGTATCAAGAGCATTTCTTTTGTTTTCAATAAATTCTTGTGTTTTTCATATAGTATAATTTGAGCGGGAGTTTTCTCCTCCCCTATATTTTTGTTTATAGCCTATTTGTTTTGTCATCATCAAAAAGGGGGAGATTGTTGGCATAAGAGGTTACACTCTCCAATTGTTTTGTGTTTTGATGATGACAAACCAAATAAGAGCTATTTGGTACTAATGAATTTGCTTAAGATAAGTTTCAGGATAAGTACCATGTTTGGAGGCCATTGCTTGCTATTGCAACAACTTCTAAGTTCATGAAGCTATGAAGGCATATTGCACATCAAGGAAGGATCATAGAAGAAGAAGGCTCTAGCAAGGATAGCATGGCTCAATTGCTTGAAGATTGCTCAAGAAGTCCTTAATCATTTTGTTTTTAGTTTTATAGTTTGTTAAAGAATAGTGGATAGGTTTGAAGCTCTATCACACACGTTTTGCGCACATACTTGATCCAAAATAATTTCTTATATTTTATACAAAAATATTTTGCATACAAGATTTTGCCTACAGATATATATTTAAGTTTTATGCTAATCCCTGTTCAAAAGTATTTTTGTCAAAATCAAAATCCCTTTAATTTTCTGTCCATAACCTGGTTTTTGACCTGAACCAGTCGACCGGACAGTCGACCGGACCTATGACAGGTTTGGTCGGTCGACCGGCCCAGTCGACTGTAGTTCTGGGTGTACATGTATCAGTGTGCACGTTTTTGCGGTCGACCGCACGGTCGACCGACTGTAACCCAGTCTGCTCTCGGTTAGTTTGGGTCGACCGGGCGGTCGACCGCTGGCCTGCAACGGTCAGATTTTTTGTACGTGCGGTTGACCGGCCAGTCGACCGGACTAGCCGTTTGAACAGTAACGGGCATTTTTCTGAGCTGTTTTATTTTGTCTTTTTGTGTTTAAAATTTGATTTAGGGATATATTTTGAATCTAATATGACTTAATTAGCCTTAAGATTGTTTTATCCCTTAACCCTAGCCCTCTCCTATAAATAGGGGTGTTTGGGGAGAGTTTGTTTACAACAATTTTTGCAAGAAAAATTCAAAAGTTTAAGGCTTTCAAAAGAGATTTGTTTCTTGATTTTTGTGCTGAAATTCTCTCTCATTTTCTGAAGTAGTTTTTGAAATACTATCTGATTTAATTTTCTTTCTTCACTTATAACAAGAGCTTCATTCCTACTCATTATTCTCTAAGGACCTTTTGTAAGGGAAGAGACATTTGAAAGAGAGAGTTTGTGGTCTTTTGACTACTCAGAAATTGCTTGTAATCGAGATTGTGGAGTTGGGTACTCCGGTGTAATTGTGATTTCTTTGTGATAGTGGAAGTAGCTAGAATCCTTCTGGGAAGGCGGGGAGTAGAGCTGGGTGCTCGAACCTCGATAACATATCCTTGTGTTTGCGATTGGTTTACATTCTTGCACTTATTACTTGCATATCATCATCATTGCTATATTTACTTGCTTCCATTCATCTTGTGAATCTTGTGTGGTGATTGTTACATCTTAATTTTTAATTTGTCCATTGATTAGCATTATCACCTATTCACCCCCCCCCTCTAGGTGATTTTCAGGCAGGTGGCAGCTTCCACCAGTTAAAAGGAAGATTCAACCCGGCTGTGGCACATGAGGCTGGGACATGCAGGGGAGAAATCATTGCAAGCTCTTGCTAGGCAAGGGTTGCTGAAGGGTGTTGAGACCTGCAAGATGGATTTCTGTGAGCATTGCATCATCGGCAAGAAGACCAAGGTGAAGTTTGGCACAGCTTCACACTGCACAGAGGGTATTCTTGACTATGTTCACACGGATGTATGAGGACCTACCAAGACAGCATCGATTGGAGGTAACCACTATTTTGTGTCGTTCATTGATGATTTTTCTAGGCGCTGTTAGGTGTACACTATGCGACACAAAGATGAAGTCCTAGAACTGTTCGTGAAGTGGAAAGCTAATCTGGAGAGAAGCACGGGAAGGAAGGTCAAGATCCTCCATTCTGACAATGGAGGAGAGTACAAATCGGATCCTTTCCTACAGCTATGCCTTGATGAGGGTATAGAGAGGCACTTCACGGTACGAGAGACTCCGCAACAAATGGGGTGGCTGAGAGGATGAACTGGACTTTGCTAGAGAAGGTACGGTGTATGTTATCCAATGCAGGACTGTCAAAGAAGTTTTGGGCTGAAGCTTTGGCGTATGCATGCCACCTCGTCAATAGGTTGCCGTCGTCTGCAATAAGGGGAAGACTCCTCTTGAAGCTTGGTCAGGAAAAGCTGTTGGTGACTATGATTTGCTACGGTCTTCGGATGTCCAGCCTACTACCATGTCAGAGAAGACAAGTTGGACCCACGGGCAAAGAAAGGGGTGTTTGTTGGCTTCAAGCGAGAAACCAAGGGTTCAAGATTTGGGACCAAAAGGACAACAAGGTCATACTCAGCAGGGATGTCACGTTCGATGAGGCTTCTTTGATGAAGCCTACGATCTCTCAGCAGGTGGAGACCAGTAAGACCAAGGAGCTATTGCAGCAGGTGGAGATTGATGCAGATCCACCATCTCTAGAGGATTCAGTATCAGTTCAGATTATTCCTGAGGTGACACAGGGAAGTGATCGAGCAGTTGAAGAAGATGCTGAAGATGTTAAAGAGGGTCAAGAGCAGGTCATGGGTACTGTTCCAGATCCTACTGCAGTTGAAAGACCACGAAGGAACACTAGGAGACCAGGTTGGCTCACCACTGATATGGTCATCGCGTATGCACTTCCAGTCGTCGAGGAGGCTATTCCATCTACCTTCAGAGAAGCTGAGATCAGTTCGGAATCAAAGATGTGAAAAGCGGCCATGAATGAAGAGATGCAATCTCTCTACAAGAACGACACATGGGAACTTACCAAGTTGCCCAAGGGGAAGAAGGCCACAGGGTGCAAGTGGGTATATGCTAAGAAGTAAGGATCTCTCCAAGAAGATGCAGGGCGCTACAAGGCAAGGTTGGTGGCTAAAGGCTACGCTCAGAGGGAAGGAATTGACTATAACGAGGTATTCTCCCCTGTAGTTAAACATTCGTCAATTCGTATTCTATTAGCCTTGGTTGCGCAGAATGAGTTAGACCTTGACCAACTTGATGTGAAGACCGCCTTTCTCCACGGCGATCTTGAGGAGGAGATCTATATGACACAGCCCACAGGTTACAAGACTGCAGGGAAGGAGAGTTAGTATGCAAGCTAAAGAAGTCGCTGTACGGATTGAAGCAGTCTCCTGACAGTGGTACAAGCGATTTGATAGCTTCATCAGGAAGAAGAAGTACACACGTAGCCATTATGACCCATGTGTGTACTACAACAGGCTACCATCAGGTGAATATATCTATCTACTTCTTTATGTAGATGATATGTTGATTGCTTCGAGGTCGAGATCTGCTATTGATTCTCTGAAGAAAGTTCTATCGTCAGAGTTTGAGATGAAGGACCTGGGCGAAGCTAGGAAAGTATTGGGCATGGAGATCACTAGAGACAGGAGAGCAGGCAAGGTGAGTTTAACTCAGAAAGGCTATTTGGAGAAGGTACTGCAGAGGTTTAATATCAGCAAGGATACCAAGTCTGTTAGTACACCTATGGCATCTTGATTGTGATCCAATTTTGCATATTTTACCATATCATTCCCATGCATTTTTGCAAATAAAAATATGATTTTTACTCATCTTCTCTATATTTTTGCAGGTCCACACTCAAATGGAGAAAAGGCCCAAAATCTCTTTAATTAGCAATAATTAAAAGAGATTATTCAAAGCCCAAAAAGAGAGCCCAAATTTGAATCCAGGATCTAGAGAATTCTACATGCCAGCTCAAGATTCTAGAAGGCCACGTGGATAACAACCTCGTAACAAACTTGTAACAAAAATCTGGGATCCAACGGCCACAAAAGTGCCGCAATTTGCCGCCAAATTACCGCAAAATCTGGGCCGTTGAGTCCCAGATTTCTGCCACCTATCCGTCTTCTGGAGACTTCTCTCTGAGGCTATAAATACAGGACCAGGGCCTTCGCAAAGAGAGTGTAGAAGAGAGATTAGAGATTAGAGATTAGATGCTTGTATTTTTGTAGGATTTTTGTAGTGCTCTAGATCTTCTTCCTCCCTAGAAATTCTGCAAAAGAGAGTTGTAAGAGAGAGAAAGCTTGTGTACACCAAGGAGTGACAACTTGTGAAGCAAGAATTCATCCATTCTCTTCTCTCTACTTGAGCATTTTCTAGTATTACTTGCTTTCTTTAATTCTAGCTTTACTTTACTTGCACTTTTATTCATGCTTTGCTTTTCTTTTATTGTAATGGCTAGTAGCTAATTCTTCTCATGTCTAGCTAACCACTAACCTTGCTAACTACTAACTCATAGGTGATTGCTATCTTTAATCTTGCAAGTTGTATGGCCTTCTCTTCTCCGATGGGTTACTTTCATGCTTGGCTATATCTTGTTGTAATTCTCCATATGATTCATGTGTGCCTCACTTAGAGCCTTGTCTTTAGAACAAGTGCCTTGATGGAACATGGAGATGGATCACCAATATGCTATTTGTTGTACAACTTCTTTACTTCCATTAATGAATGTTGTATCTTCTTCCGTAGCATCCCTTGAGTGTAGCTCTTTTGATTCCATTATTGAAAGTCTAATTGTAGGCCAATGACATCTATGAGGCTACAAGACAAGTCCAAGAATGATCACCCGTCATCCAAGTGGGAAAGTAATTAGACCAACACGCAAGATAAATCTTTGCCGATGAATCAACATGAGGCATGCATTCACCATCATGGAGTTTAGTAAGTTTTAGCAAGGTAGTAAGGTTAGCTATTCATGATCTTCTCATTCTAAGAGTCTTTTCAAAGTTTTCTTTCTTTTAGTGTTAATCCAAAAGCCAATCTTGTTTTGATTTCTTTTCATTTTCCATCATGAACATATCACCCGATTCTTTCATTTCTTTTTCCAATTTGTTTTTATTCTTTTAAGACAAAGAAGAATCTTCGTTTTCTTTCTTCACTACGAACCGTAACGCTTCCATCGCAAGCTCTCCCTGAGAATCGACTCGGTATAGCCCATGCTATAATGGAGATAGGAAAGGGTATATTAACCATTTGAAATACATTTGTGGAATGATCAAGCACTTGAGGTTGATTCTAAACCTTATCTCTTTTACATAATATCTGTGCAATCTACCACACTATCTTTACCTAATCAAATTTTTGGCGCCGTTGCCGGGGAGAGCAACGGTTTTTGATTTCAAGTGAAGAACTAAACGAATCTTCTTCTCTGTTGCAGGTTACAGGTTGAAGAAACAGGAAAATTTGCATTGCAGAAACATATAAGTGGACCTGGGCCTCTGCTCTCGAAAGCAGAGACCAGGATCCCTCTGAATTGCCGCAAATTCTCGGTTTTTGCCGCAGAATTGCGGCAAGGAGGAGTTGACTACTGACCACTTTTCTGCAGGGCTTGCTTCTCTGCAAAATACAGCTGCTGCAATACTTAAAATCTTGTATGCTTCACCTTATATCTGCTAATAATCAACAGTAAAAAAATTTGTTGCAAAGTTAAAATTGTTTAGACATTTGCATCTCTAGGCACGTGTCTTTCAATTCATTTACTTTTACTGTTGAAGAGTGCTGGAGACAAGGTACGTACGCATTGCATATTGACTAAGACTCACTCTTTGTTTGATTTAATTACGCTTTGAGTGAACCTTGTTTGTTTACATCATACACTTGCACAAATGAATTCTAAGGGCATAACCCATAAATAAGATAAGGTGGGGATTTTATCACCCTTCCTTAGCCCGAAAATCATTTTCCCAAGCACTCACAATCCTAAGCTTCTAAATAAAAATTTGCTAGACGTTGGCCCTAGGGACATCCGGACTCACTTAGGAGATTATCCTAAGGGGGAAAAGTGTTGGAAATTGACTTTTGTAAAATCAGTGTTTAGGAAAGGGATTGAGGGCCGAAAGCCCGAAGGTTGCTGGTTACTTAATTAAGGAACGTCTTTGACGGAAAACCTCCCACCAACCTTGCCCTTCCCTGGCTGATTAGCTTATAGTCAAAGTCTACACTAAACCTCCTGTGGACGATCTAATCAGTTAGGAGTCGTCTAGGTCCAGGAATCCTAGAAGCTTGGATTGATTTTTCTTTTATTGTTTGTTATTTTCATTTTTTCTTTTTCGCTGGTGTGATCGGTGCACGTTGTTTGTAATTGTATATGCGAGAGTGGTTTCGTGATCCAAATTCTGCAAGACTTGTTAGACTTTCTACACTTGCACTTACACAACCACTTGACATTATGGAAAACAACGTCTCACTTCAAGATCGATTTTATCCGATTCGCACCTCCCTTCCATCTTGCATTCTTCTCCCCGAATCTAATGGAAATCACTTCGAGCTGAAACCGCAATTCATTAATACACTTCCCCGATTCCATGGTCTTGAGTCTGAGGACGCGTACCTCTTTATTCGTGAGTTTGAAGAGGTATGCCATATGATGAGAATTTCCCAACTGACCGAGGATGCTGTTAGGTTAAGGTTCATACCGTTTGCACTTAAGGATTTAGCTAAGAAGTGGCTTTACAATCTTCCCGTCAGTTCCATATCTTCTTAGGATGATTTTGTTAAAGTCTTTCTTAAGAAATTCTATCCTATCCACAAAACAGCCCTCTTGCGGAAGAATATCATGCAATTCAAGCAGGAACCAAATGAACCTTTCTGGAAGTATCTTGAGCGTTTCAAAGACCTTCTAGCCCTGTGTCCTCATCACGGCATAGAGAAATGGCGTTTATGCCAGATTATCTATGGCGGTCTAGATTACCAAACGAAAACCCTCCTTGAATCCATGTGTCAAGGGGAATTTTTGAAGAAAGATGAACATCAGGGGTGGGATCTCTTTGAAACCTTAGCTGAGAAAACCATTCAGTGGGAGTCATGCCCTGATAAACCCACTCCCACCACTTCCAGAACTGGTATGCACTCCATAGAATCCTCTATAGCCGTAAAAGCCAAGATCACACAATTGATGAAGAGGATAGAACTGCTTGAGTCTAGGGGAAATTCTGTTGTAAATCAGGTCAACCCATTGCCTGTGATTAAACCGGGTTGCACCTACTGTCATGACCTTAACCATGTCTTTGAGGAGTGTCCTTTGTATCAGCCCCAATCATATCAGGAGAACTTGAATGCAGCATTTACCAGACCCCCATACTCCAACACTTACAATTCAGGATGGCAGAACCATCCAAATTTTTCGTGGAGTCAGTCTGGTCCTGAGCATCATAAACCACCACTTCCATATCCATATAATGCTCAGTCTCACACATCCAGTTTCAATCATAATTCACTGTATGTTCATCCATCTCAAAGTCCACCACATTCACAACCATATCAGAACCCACCACACTACCAATCACAATTCCAGCCTCCGTATTATCAACATCCACCCCAGAATAATTCAGAAATATCAGAGTTGAGGAAAATGTTAGAAACCTTTACAAAGAACTATCATCAGGATATGAATCAGGTTAAGGTCCAAATCAGGCAATTGGCTAATGAGAGACAAAAGGTATGCTTCCAAGCCAGCCAGTGCCAAATCCCAAACATCACTTCCCTTTAAATGAAGTGGAAGATTCAGGACCCAGTCAATATCATGCTATTCATACCCTGAGATCTGGTAAACAAGTTGATAATAAGGTTTCTAATCAATCATCTCATCAGCACCAAAGCCAACACCTCCTGTCCCAATGCAACCAACTTCTGACATACCATCTCCTAGTACAGAGCCCTCCACTTCAAAAGCCAAGGGTAAAGAAAAGGTAGATGAGCAAACCTATAAGCCTGTTGTACCATTTCCAAATAGGCTTAAGAATCCCAAGACAAATGCTCACATGGAGAAGATAAAAGAAATGTTCAATAAGGTCCAAATCAATGTCCCTCTTCTTGATGCCATACAACAAGTGCCATCATATGCTAAATTCTTAAAGGAAATGTGCACCAAGAAGAGGAAAACACAAGTCCCTAAAAAAGTCTTCCTAGCATCATCCATCAACGAGTTGCTCAATGGTCCATTTCTGTTAAATACAAAAACCCAGGGAGCCCCACCATTTCATGCATCATAGGACAGACTACCATTAATAGGGCACTTCTTGATTTGGGGGCCAGCATCAATCTCCTGCCTTTCTCTGTGTACCAACAATTAGGGTTAGGTGATCTCCGTCCTACCCAAATGACTATCCAATTGGCTGATCGCTCTGTCACTAGACCCCAGGGGGAAATTCACGATGTCCTTGTCAAAGTTGGGGAATTCATTTATCCTGTTGACTTTGTAGTCCTTGAAACAAAACCTGTGTCAAATTCCAATCAAAGGGCTCAAATTCCTGTCATTTTGGGACGACCATTCCTGGCTACTGCAAATGCCATCATTAATTGCCGGAATGGATCAATGAGGTTAACCTTTGGTAACATGACTCATGAACACAATGTCTTCCACACACAACCTCGTAAAACAAAAGATCAAACATTTGAGGTTAGTTTCATTAGTAACAATTGTGAGGAAGAAGGTGAAGATCCAAAAGATGAGTCACAATCTTGTGATTCTCTTATCCGAGTACCCTTTCAAAAGGGGAAAGTTGATTTGGATATTTTCACTTTCAATGAGCCAACTCTGACTGTATTCGAACCTCCGATTGATATATCCTTTGAAGACCTGTTTGCTGATGAGATCATGTGCCTAGATGAGTCAACTCGGGGTCAGCTAACTGATTGCACACTTCCGGATGTTGACCTTAGTTTTGAAGAATTGTATGGAGAGGAGCTGAAATTCCTTAACATTGGAAGTGATGAGATTCAGAGTGAAAGTGGTGATAAGGAATTTTTTTGTGAACAATGTGGTGGAATGAGGGTGAATGATAATAATAAACAATTGAATCTGGAAATACCTAGGGCTAAAATAATTCAAACCGTTTCCCAACTGAGCTCACGAAAGCAGACGCACTGGAACGATGGGAAACGGGCCAGAGGAAAACGACCAAAAGCCTAGGTAATGGTTACACTTGTATATACTCTTTGTAAATAATTTTTTTGCATTTTCTTGTAAATAAAAGTTTCTTACCTCTTACCTATTTCATGCATACATATATCATGATGCATTGAGGACAATGCATGAGATAAGTGTGGGGGAGGGTTTACTAACATAGAGTTTTTAGATTTCTTTCTTTGACACTTCTTTTAGAAATAAAAAATATATATAAAAAAAAAAATTTTGAAATAAGAGACAAAGTTTTCATCTATTTTTAAGAAAATTAAGATGATCTTAGAATTAAGAAAGCCTTAATTATGACATCTTAAACCTAGTTGAGATAATAGATCTTGTTTAAAATTATAGGCTAAGTAAGAAAAATTGGGGAGATATTTTTATCTTGAATTTTTTGCCTTAGATAGTATGCACTTCACACTTACACATTTTTGGGATGGAAACAAAGACCAAAAAGCCATAAAAATATAAAAAAAAGAAAAAAAAGAAAATATATAAATAAAACATCACTTATTAAGCTGGATAATTGTGCCTCAAGAAGCATGGTTATTCACGCCTAACGGTGATTAAAAGAATAATCCCCCTTAGTTTTGTGGCCTTTTTCACTCGAGTCCTTAAACCCGAGGGATGTTTTCTCATCTGGTGCCCTAAGACTTACTGGTTTGGGAGTCATCGGTTATAGGCTCGTTACATGGGTGAACTAGAAAGCCTAAACTAAGGGAAGAAAATATATATATATATATATATATAATATATATATATATATATATATATATATAATAAATGGCTTTATGGTTAGAGTTGAAATCCCAGAAATTTTCACTGTCACGGTGTGCATACTATCTAGGTTTTATGAAGGATAAAATATTCAATCCAATTTTGAATTCTTACCTTAATTGAAGACAAGATCCTGCATGGAGACTAAGTTTAAGGGAGAATGATTATAGGTGGACTTATGACCTTATATCACTTATATTTTTGCAAAAATAGTTTGAAAACATGTCTCTCTTTCAAAATGAGTTTTTAAAACACTAACATTTGTCTTCTTTCTGTATGGATTTTGTGGGTCCAATCCGCTGAAAACCCTCAGGAGACAACACTCCTCCTCTAGGGTAACCTAGAGGTTTAACGGCTTGTTGCACGTGCTCAGTGCAATCGCGTCACCTGCGAAAGTGGTGTAATAAATTGGTAGTATAGTTTTTCTTTTCTTTTTTTTTGCTCGGGACGAGCAAAAGAATAAGTGTGGGGGTGTGATTGTGATCCAATTTTGC
Organism: Agave tequilana; assembly: GCA_038442645.1. Lineage (NCBI taxonomy): Eukaryota > Viridiplantae > Streptophyta > Magnoliopsida > Asparagales > Asparagaceae > Agave > Agave tequilana. The sequence goes on along the minus strand of JAVJIF010000226.1, from coordinate 66,856 downwards.
ATATTTTACCATATCATTCCCATGCATTTTTGCAAATAAAAATATAATTTTTACTCATCTTCTCTATATTTTTGCAGGTCCACACTCAAATGGAGAAAAGGCCCAAAATCTCTTTAATTAGCAATAATTAAAAGAGATTAATTCAAAGCCCAAAAAGAGAGCCCAAATTTGAATCCAGGATCTAGAGAATTCTACATGCCAGCTCAAGATTCTAGAAGGCCACGTGGATAACAACCTCGTAACAAACTTGTAATAAAAATCTGGGATCCAACGGCCACAAAAGTGCCGCAATTTGCCGCCAAATTACCGCAAAATCTGGGCCGTTGAGTCCCAGATTTCTGCCACCTGTCCGTCTTCTGGAGACTTCTCTCTGAGGCTATAAATACAGGACCAGGGCCTTCGCAAAGAGAGTGTGGAAGAGAGATTAGAGATTAGAGATTAGATGCTTGTATTTTTGTAGGATTTTTTTAGTGCTCTAGATCTTCTTCCTCCCTAGAAATTCTGCAAAAGAGAGTTGTAAGAGAGAGAAAGCTTGTGTACACCAAGGAGTGACAACTTGTGAAGCAAGGATTCATCCATTCTCTTCTCTCTACTTGAGCATTTTCTAGTATTACTTGCTTTCTTTAATTCTAGCTTTACTTTACTTGCACTTTTATTCATGCTTTGCTTTTCTTTTATTGTAATGGCTAGTAGCTAATTCTTCTCATGTCTAGCTAACCACTAGCCTTGCTAACTACTAACTCATGGGTGATTGCTATCTTTAATCTTGCAAGTTGTATGGCCTTCTCTTCTCCGATGGGTTACTTTCATGCTTGGCTATATCTTGTTGTAATTCTCCATATGATTCATGTGTGCCTCACTTAGAGCCTTGTCTTTAGAACAAGTGCCTTGATGGAACATGGAGATGGATCACCAATATGTTATTTGTTGTACAACTTCTTTACTTCCATTAATGAATGTTGTATCTTCTTCCGTAGCATCCCTTGAGTGTAGCTCTTTTGATTCCATTATTGAAAGTCTAATTGTAGGCCAATGACATCTATGAGGCTACAAGACAAGTCCAAGAATGATCACCGTCATCCAAGTGGGAAAGTAATTAGACCAACACGCAAGACAAATCTTTGCCGATGAATCAACATGAGGCATGCATTCACCATCACGGAGTTTAGTAAGTTTTAGCAAGGTAGTAAGGTTAGCTATTCATGATCTTCTCATTCTAAGAGTCTTTTCAAAGTTTTCTTTCTTTTAGTGTTAATCCAAAAGCCAATCTTGTTTTGATTTCTTTTCATTTTCCATCATGAACATATCACCCGATTCTTTCATTTCTTTTTCCAATTTGTTTTTATTCTTTTAAGACAAAGAAGAATCTTCGTTTTCTTTCTTCACTACGAACCGTAATGCTTCCATCGCAAGCTCTCCCTGAGAATCGACTCGGTATAGCCCATGCTATAACGGAGATAGAAAAGGTATATTAACCATTTGAAATACATTTGTGGAATGATCAAGCACTTGAGGTTGATTCTAAATCTTATCTCTTTTACATAATATCTGTGCAATCTACCACACTATCTTTACCTAATCACATCTCACTTTAAATTGTCTGTAAAGATGTCTCCAAGGAGTGTTCAAGAGCGTGAGTATATGTCTCACGTTCCAAATGCCAGTGCGGTGGGTAGCTTGATGTACGCTATGGTGTGTACGAGGCCAGATCTATCACAGGCCGTCTCCATGGTGAGTCGATATATGCATGATTCAGGACAGGGTCATTGGAAAGCTGTGAAATGGATTTTGAGATACATCAAGGAACCATTGATGTAGGCCTAGTGTTTGAGAAGGACAACACTGGAAAGCAAGAATGCATAGGGTATGTGGATTCCGACTATGCAGGGGACCTTGACAAGCGCCGGTCGACGACGGGATATGTCTTTACACTCTCACAAGCACCGGTAAGTTGGCGCTCCACACTGCAGTCTACCGTCGCTTTGTTGACCACAGAGGCTGAGTACATGGCTATGACAGAGGCCATGAAGGAGGCAATCTGGCTTCAGGGGTTGCTTGACGACTTGGGCGTGGAACAGGATCTGCTGAAGATTAACTGTGACAATATGAGCGCCATCTACTTGGCGAGGAACCAGGTCTATCATGCAAGGACGAAGCATATTGACGTCAGGTACCATTTCATTTGGGAGATTCTGGAGGAAGGTGACATCGATCTGTTGAAGATTCACACTTCGGAGAATCCAACCGACATGCTTACAAAGGTGGTGTCGGGAGTGAAGTTTGCACACTGCAAAGCTTTGCTCCATGTCCGTCAGGTGGTTTGAGCTTGCTGAAGCTCATTCGGGTGAACTACGAACGGCTTGATCCCTTGGGCAGGGGTACGTAGGCAACCACTTTGGTGCAGCCGCTCTCGAGTCGATGTTCGGCTCAGATTTGGAAAATCTTCACCGAGGTGGAGAATTGTTAGAAAGAGAGATTATTATCAAGGAAGATAGCCGAGAGGTCGTCGAGGTGATTGCCAAGGAAATCGACGACGAAAGGCAAAGGAGACAGCAGCAGAAAAATAGCAGCAGCAGCAGAACAGGTTATCAGGTCGACCGGCCCGGTCGACCGGACGTGCACAACGTGCACAAGTTGAATCTCGGTCGACCGGTCGGTCGACCGACTGAAAGCACCCAACTTTCTGTTGGGCACCCAGTCGACCGACCGGTCGACCGGTGGAAGGGTCGGTCGACCGACCGGTCGACCGACAGTCGGGTTCGGGTGAAAATCTGCTGTTTTGGAAATCTGTGTATTTAAGACTGTTGTTTAATTCTCGGTTTTGTATTAGATGAATCTGAAGGCTAGAGCTCTCTTGCATTCAAAGAGGCTGCTAGCAATTGTAATCTTCCTAAAAGAAATTAATCTCTCTTCTGGATTGCCCCGAGGACGTAGGCATTGAGGCCGAACCTCGTTAGATCGTGTGTTTGAGTTTGTGTTTTCTTCTGGTGATTATTTGTGCTGTTTGGTTGTTCTTTGTGCTTGGAGATTTGTAAGATCCTCAGTTGGTTGTTGTCACCTAGTCACAGCAACCTATACATCAAACAAATGCAAATTATCTAGTTCTCTGTAGTTGTTGTTCTTTTTTTATTGTCCAAACAGCAGAAGCTAATTGATCCCTTTTCAATGAATGGACTGTCTTTAGGAAAAGAAATTTTATGGGCCTTCAAATGATGCTTGAAGACAGTTGTTGGTATGCAGGTCTCTAAAGGATATTGAGACATCATAACCAGTCCCACTCTCGAATACTTTCTGCTCTTCTTTCAGACCTTTCCTGCACAATCAGCGTTTTCTTTTTACCCAGAAAAGATATCTTTTTCGCTTGACGATACAGTAGCAAGATATCTTAATACATTTGTGAGGCCATTGGAAGGAACATATTGTTACTTCAAGATGGCAGTCTGAAACCATTGTTATGTATTAGAAAATCATAATAGAAACTTCTGTTATCTCTCAAGATACTATACAAACTATTAGTGGTTACGGTATTTTTGTTTATCTTCACAACAAACCCTGCGGACATGTGCACAAATCTGTGTATCAGTCCTAATTTGTTACGTTTAATCTTGGTCAGGTACATTTCCTGAAAGAAAGAAGCTCCCTTCATAAAACCTGAAAGATGGAAATTTTGCTATGTTTTCGAAGCTAAATACGGGCATCAAGCAGGAAAGCCCCTGTTGCTCGGAACGGCGTATTTTATTAGTTGTGGATGTATTATTATTTTCAGCTAATGTTTTAAATTAGTTCTGTTCAATATTAGTCTGCAGGGTCAAGGACGTTGACTTACATTGTTGTTTAAATTCTTATTTTTAACTAAACTAATGTTGGGTACTTGAGTGCAAGTGCAAGTGCAAGTAATCATGAAAGACATATTCCAACCTCATCATTATAGTTAATTTGCTTCTGCTTTCCTTTGTGGAAAGAAGGTCAAAAGTAAAGAAGGAGGCTGACAAAATGCCAAGGTTGCCATCAGGTGCAACTGAACCACACCACACATGGGCCTTCCAGAATTAGAATTATAGAATTCCTTTATGAATTATGATATTGTGAATTATGGAAAAACTTTTGGTAAAGATGCTCCTTGGGAGCATAATAAACTCATATATTTGTTCAAGCTTTGGAACTAATATTCTTCTTTATTATTATTTCCTTTTCTAATAAATGGTGGTTTCCATGTATCCTCTCTATATTCTCTATAATATTCTTCATGTTAGTTGTGAGTTATTTAGAACTTGTGATCTATTCATATTCTATTAAGTAATGTTCTTCAGTTACAATAAGATTTATACTCTTGAGTTGAATTTTGTACCCGTGGTCCCTTGTTTGTGTTGTTTTTTCTTCTTCTTTTTTTTTGGTTTAAGATATAAGTTTTCTTTTTTTTGTGTAAACATAGGTCGTATTCGATACTTGAATATGGACACCTCAAAACTCATGCCCACCCTTTTACTAGTGAGTCAAGATTCACCGATGACCAACGCCTTTTAAAATTACTCGATCTTGTGTCTTGACGAAGAGAGAGGGGAAAAAAAATTTATCTACATGCATTGTTTGTAAACGATAGGGGTTCTAGAAGTGGTACATACATTTTTCAGAAGATTCAAAAAGCTTTTCCTGTCAAATTGAAAAGGTGGTTTTTGTTGTGGGACAGGTTTAGGCTTTCATCTAATGGGGATTTCACATCCGAAATGATTTCCACTCCATGTGCTCAAAATAGCAAATCCATAGATGGCACCATGTTTGATTACAAACATCTAATAATGAGTGAGGTGCCTCCTCCTAAAAGAAGCAACACTAGCAAGTAGTCCCATCAAAAACAAGAACACAAGCACGCCAAATGCACGTGTCCGACAAAATTCCATGACCAACTAAGTCCCATCAAACTTTGGAGCAATGCAATCATGATGTATAGTGAACAATGATTGTAAGATGATAATGTAAAGACAATGCCTCATCAAAATATTTTGGCCTCAACCACATTACTGTAGTCCCTCAGATAAGGTGCATTGCATGTGCCCTAAGTCTAGATCCTAACCCCCTTAGCCTTTTCAATTAATTCCAAGCTACCTTTCGGTTCCAGGCTCAACCACCAACCATCCTACTTCAATTTCTTAACAAGTGTTTGCTCCAAATTAACCCCTAAAATCTTTTATAATTATTGTTATAAATAAAATCTTAATATTGCAAAAAAAAGGACACCTCAAATCATTTGATTCTTGTCAAAGACTGAACAAAGTCCATACGAACAATCAACATTTAGAGTAAAAGAGAAACGATTTGACCTTCTTATTTCTCTAACCGAGAGATCCATGACTCAGGATCCCAATATAGATACAAATGATAAGATGGGAGCAAGAATTTTCAAAAATATTTGAAACATTTTGTTTCTGAGAGGAAGAGCCTAGAACAAGTGCTTGCGGGAGAAAATGAAAAGAAACCTGCTCACTGTCTTGATTTCTTACCCACGCACTTTACCCCAATTTGTGCTTAAGGAGAAGAGAAAAATTTCCAATTCTCTTTATGATTTTCCCGAGACTGATGTTGTTAAACTCACGTAGAAGCATTCAATAAGAATCCAACGCGCATCGGTATAAGATACATATCCGATACGAGTACATGACTTATTTCAAAGAACGTGTGAAAAAAGTAAAAAAAAAAAAATCTCTGTTCTTTAATAATAATAATAATTTCTAAAGCGTTGAAATTTGTTAATCATCATTATCAAAGGGAACAATGGTTGTGGGGTCCAGTCCAGGCCTCACATCTTTCTCACTCTCAAATTCGTACTTTTGAACCCTCCACAAGTCTAGTGTCGTTTTGCTCACCACGTCTCTCGCTTACAGGCGTCATCGTGTCATCAGAGCCATTCAGCCGGGTGAGGCCACTGGGTCCCATCTGGGGCCTAACGGAATCAACAGGCCAGATGGGCGCGGTGACGACTGTGACAAAAATACGGTGAGCCAAAAAAACAATTTCCCACGAGTGGATGCCACCTCCTCAGTGGCCTATAAGGAGGTGAGGCTTGAGAAGCCTACAAAAACCTATCAACACTAGTTCATCCCCTAAACTCTCTCCCATAGTCACTTTTCTATGGATTTCAGTGACATCAGAAGATCTACAGAGCTCAGAACTCAGTGATGAATTATGTTATCCCGCCACCATAGATCCCTACATATTCCATTCATCCTACATTCAAGTTATTGATTGCCATGTCACTAGTGTGGAGCATTAGTGGACGGTATGCATGTAACTATCTTCAAATATTGGAAGGGAAAAAAAAAAATCAATGTAGATTGTAGTTTATTTTAAGTTATAGTATAACATTAACATATATAAGTCTTGACATTTCACAATCGATGTTTGGAATTGAAAAGTTCAAAACACTAGGAAGAAATTAAAGCCATTCTCAAAAAAGAATTTTTTGAATTTTAGTATAATAAGGAGTGTTAAATCAGTTGAAGAAGAAATTGGAATTCTACATTTTTGATGAGGGTAATGTCCTATATGCATTACAATTACGTGATAAGCAAATAGCTACTTATAATACAATTAGTATTATATAATGCTAATCCTAATATTATTTTTAACATCTCTCGCAAATCACGATGGTGGAAAAATTGTGAGTTTGAATAAAATAAAATAAGATATGAAAATATCTACTTAAAATTTTGAAAATTGAGGTCAATCGCATATGACACTCTTCAAAGACCGATAAACAGAAAACTTGCATTCTTTAACACCTATTCGCAAACTCATAATAGGTGAAACATCGAGAATTTGGGTTGGTGTCGACAACGAGAAGGAGATGTCGGGACTTTGAGACCATCTTTTGAAGAAGGGAAATGTAGGAAGAGAGAGGAAGTCGACGACGAGGAAGCCAAGACAAAGAAGAAACAGCAGCAGATACCGGTCGACCGGGCGGTCGACCCGTTTGCACCAACGTGCACAGGCCATCGCGGTCGATCGCAGAAGGAGAACGGTCGACCGACTGACATGACCTTACTCTCCATTGGGCGCAGTCGATCGGCAGTCGGATCTGGACTGAATTCAGAAAGTGTTCTGAATTGGAAACGAATCCAATAAGGAATCTGATTCTTCTAGGATTCCTTGGGTATAAATAGAGCGAAGAATCCTCTTCATATGAAATGTTTGCTATTGTATTGATTATTGAATCAATAAAGAAATCTCTCTTCCTTACCCCAAGGACGTAGGCTAATTTGTCGAACCTCGTTAATTCTTGTGTTTAGTTTTCTTCCATTGTTTTTATTGTTCTTACTATTGGTAGTTCTTCTCTATTGCATATGTGTCTTAAGGGTTGCTCAAGAGATTGTTGATCTGCGTACAACAAGAAAGAAGATGGATTCTGATTGATGAGGGAGCACTTTTTAAAAAACACTTTTTAAAATTTAACATAAATCTCTTTCATTTGTAGCAAGGTGGGCTTGAGCCTCTAACTATCTTTAAAATACACATGACTAGACTTCAAAATTCATGGTGTCTCTTTCTCCTGAAGCAAGACAGACATTGAAATAGTGAGAAATCTGTCAATGAAAAGGATCAGCCAAAGAAGAGGAGGTAAACAGGTGTTATGTTTCCTAAACTTAATAGAAGAAATTTTGAGAGATCCTCCAGCTCAATAGAATAAAAGAAAACTAGTCGGACGAGAAAAGATGAGTGCTAAATTTGTGATGTTGCTGATCGTGCGTAGCCTATGAAGCCAAACTCATTAAAATTGAAGTCAAAGACATTGTCATGGCCCAATGCGGAAGAAAATTTTGATAAAATGCAAAGCGGAATAGTGGCCGACTGCTAGGCACGTGCTACTTGCACGCGGATCAGCGTAGGCTTGAGAACAATTTGAGAACGACGATTAGCAGAATAAAATTTTGAGAGACTCTGATATCATGTTAAATAAGTTAAAGAAGAAACTTAAATTATGCATTTTTATTAGGACAATGTCTGAATATATATATGCATTACAATTACACGATAAGAAAATCTCTACTCATAATGCAATTAGTATTATATAATCCTATCCCAGTAATATTCTTAACAAGGAGGAATTGCACTTAGGATCCGTGAACTAAAGAAAATACTAATGACCATAGTATAAAGAATATAAGGAATTCAAGAAACTAGGAAAGGAAAATTGAAAATATTTATTTATAAGAGGAAGTTCATTGAAAATAAAGATCCGGCACTCAATATCTTAAAGAAGATGCTAACACTACTATGAAGTCAAATTGAGATGAATGATCTTGGATTCGTATATTATTTCTTGAACATTGAGGTAGCTTATTCTCCAACAGATTATCTTTTTCCCCCATAGAAATAGTCATGAATTTTCTTTAGATATCTAATCTTATTGAGTCCTTCCTTGCCATATATCCTCTCATGCAGATAAAATTGAAGCTTTGAAAAGGATGATAGTGATCCTCTGTCTCAACGTAGTTGATCTCTATTGAGAACTTGTTGGGGCACTCATCTATTGCAGTGCTAGGGAGCTGTAATTTTGAAGCATGCGCCCAAAGGACTGAAGCTCTCAAAGAAGAATTATGAGTCTTCCCTTCGAACGATATCCTCTGCTCTCTTCGCTCTATCATCCCGAAGGCATCCACGATGACTTGTCTGATTCTGACTTGGCTGTCCTCCAAGAGCTTGGTGCTGCACCGATGGGGGTAACTTGAGCTTCCCTTTTGCTTCTCTTTTGTAATAGCCTACAAGTATTCTACTAGCAAAAAAAAAAAAAAAAAAAAAAAAATCTAATCATTACTTATCAGGCATGCATTTCTCATGCAATGCTCTTCTCTCTTCTTTTACTGCTGGCAAAGACTGATGTCAGTACAATCCAATAATCATACATCCATTGGTGAGTTCAAAGCATTGCTCTCAAACCCAGGATTCCAACAGTGGTTGTGAGCACTTCATACCAAAGGGTGAGGGTGATTACTGTGTTCTTTAATGATAACCAAGGTGAGCACCATCTTCTGATAAGGAGAAATTGGCAAAGTTGATTGTAGGAGGTAACCACACTACTATAGAAAAGGGATTTCACGTCGGCTAAGAACCGACGTTAAAAGAAAAAATAGCACCCGACGTCTATCCGTTCGACGTCTATAGTCTTCAACTTTTCACGTCAATTTTTAAGGGACGTTGAAATTTACGTTTTTCACGTCGGTTCTATAAAGAACCGACATACAAAGCTTAACTTTCCACATCGTTATTGAAAAATCCGATGTCAAACTTCGGTGAGAAAACACATCAGTTTCAGGAAAAACCAACGTGGAAAATTATTGTAAAAGCTACTACATATTTAATTTTACATGTCGGTTATTAAAATAACCGACGTTTAAAAGTTAATAGACATCGTATATAATTAACTTGCATGTAAAGATTAATAGATGTCGGTTATATTTAATTTATTTTTTTAAATAATAAAACCAAACGTTCTGTATATATCAAACAGAAATAGATAACACGCAGATTGCAGTACAAATAACACACAAATTGCAGCACCAACCAACCATATATATATATATATATATATATATATATATATATATATATATATATATATATATATATATATATATATATATATATATATATATATATATATATATCAGCATGTATATATCAAACAGAATCATATCAATAACAAATTGCCGCCAACCAACCAGGCAAAGTGCTCAATAACAAATACCACACATGCTTATACATCATCAAACACATAATTAATCCAGCCAATCAATCCACACACATTATAATACCTCTATTTTAAAATACAAGTTTTAACATTAAATGATAGTATTTTGATATGTAAATGTATCTTGTATTCATCTAATTATTATTATTAGTATGCAATTGGTATTATTCCTTTTTCCTTTTCATTTTCCCCAAGCCCATGAACCAAGCACAATCCTTTGAGCCCATACACTTCATTTTCTTCCCTTGTATTTTTCAACCCATTATCCCAAACCCAATACCCAAACCCATTATCTAAATATCTAATCCTAACAAATCAAACTAAATCTTAACTAATCAAATCCTAAATCATAACAACTCAATCCTAATTCTAAAAACTAAACCCCTAAACCATCTTCTTTCTTCCCATCCCCTTCCTTACCGCACCCCACTTGCTCCATGCCCAGCATCACAGCCACCCCCCCTATTAGCAACACCCCCATGTCTCTTCCCCCATGGCGCGCACCACCTCCCTGCCAAGTGCGAACAACCACGAGCGCTTCCCCGCATGCCGCGTCACCTACCTCCGAGCTACCACACCACCGCTCGTTCACCCTTTCCTCATCCTCTGTCATGCGCCGGAGCCCTCCACGACAGCTGCCCAACACTACACACACCGCGCACAAGGAGATCCACCTCCTTCCCTCCCAGTTGTCGTCACCGTCAACAACGGCAGCCCCATGATCCGAGAGCTCCTTCCCTCCATTGCCGTGTACCACTATCCAGGCCCATGACTGCCCCCCATCAGGCCAAGAACCTCTGCACACCCAAGTACAATCATCCTCTATCATCTCTTCGGCAGCCCATCACCCACCCATCTCCTCTGTCGGTGAGGGCGAGCACACCCAAATCCTCTCCGGTGATTCTTGAGCCGTCGATATCCTCTGCGGCTTCTGTCATCACCTACGTGCACCGCCGGATACCCCCATGTGTGAGCATCATTTTGCCGTGAGTCCCTATCCCTTCTCTCTTTCTATATTTCAAATTATATGTTTATTGTATAAAATGAGTATGTGGAGATGTGTTTTTTTATTAATGTGCGTGTGTGTGCATATTAAAGTGTGTATGTATGTTACTGTGTGTGTTATTTTTGTATAGTTGCAATAATTATATGTTTATTATATTAATGTGTGTTTTAATTATGATTATGTGTATGGATGTATGTTGTATATTAATGGGTACATGAAGTGTGTTAGTGTTTGCATGGAGTGTAAATCACCTAGAGGGGGGTGAATAAGTGATATGCTAATCTAGTGAACTAAATGCGCTAAATGCGGAAGCTTAAAATAATTTTGCAACACACTTAGTACAACACACAAGTGTAGCCGAATTCCCCATGAAGGTCTCTGGACTAACTCCTCTTGATTCCCCTAGATAAGGGTTGAGGTGCTATATGAAGCTCTTGTGGTTAAGTATAAGTGAGGCACACACACAAGCAAGCCAAGCATATAAGAATGAGCAATATGAAATAATGCAAGGCACAACACAAGTATGAATGATATGGCAATATGAATAATGCAATGCACAAATAAAAGAGATAGAGTTGAGAGACAATGGATGAAACGCAAAGATAAGATATGTTTCGAGGTTCGAGCCCCTAGCTCTACATCCCCGCCTTCACCAGCGTGAAGGATTTCCAATCCACTAAAGGAGTACCGAACTCCTCTCTCAACCAACAATGCCACCGAGGCAATACAACCACAATCCACCTCTACCGAAGAGGGATAAGGCCCGTAGCCAATAACAAACACAATCACCTCTACCGAAGAGGGATCCAAACACCACTCCGATCAACCTCTACCACAGAGGGATACACAAATAAAGGAGGGTTTACAACAAGTGGTCTCTTTCAACCAAAACTCTCTTTTCCACAAACAAAGATCCTAAATAGATTAGGATAGAAGATATAGCTCAAGTGTGGAAAAGCTAGGTGTTTTAGAAAACAAAAACTCAAAGAAATAATCTTGGGAAAACTCTTGAAGATAATGGAAATGAAGAACAAACACAAATCTCCCAAAATTCTATTTCCTTTGATTTTTCTAAAAACCTAAAACAAATAAGATGAATCCTTTTTAGCACAAAACTGTTGGCCTAAAGGCCTTCCACTCTAGTTTTGATGATGATTAACTCATGTAGTTATGTGTACTAATAATCTTGTGTTATTTAGTTTCAGATCATTAATCAAGTTATTAGTTGGTGAAAGCTTCCACACATCTTTCACATGTTGATTCAAGAGCCCGAGCGTCAAAGATCATATATAGCACTTGCTCGGTGGATCAAGGAGTTTTGGATCGAGTCGACTTGGAGTTTACGCTCTACAAGAAGACTTCGGTACCATAGTTTAGTTTTGTGTTTAGATCCAAAATGTAAAGATTAGAATAGTATGATAATGCTCAAGTTCACAAAACACACGTTTCATGTTTTGAATATTGGTTTTCGGTTTTTCGGTTTTAGGTTTAACCGATCTTGGTTTGCATGAATAGATATTATATCAAAACAAGTTTATATGGTTTAATGTATATATGATTTGCTCTATATACATGCATGCTTGATTTCCTAGACAAACTTACTTTGATATACCTACTTCATGTGTTTTAGGTTTGTGTTTTAACAAAACTTATTTTTGGAGTTATTGACAAAAACATGGATATATGTTTGTTTCATATATATTGGATTTCTATCCAAATGCATCATGCTTCAAAGTGTTTAAATATCATGTTTTTGTATTTGGAAGGGTTTTTGCACAAAACGTATTTTCTATTCAAAATCCAAGTTTTTAGAAAATACAGTTTTCGATTTTTGGTAAAAATGTTAAGACACAAAAATAGTTCATATTGATTGATATTTGAGCTAAACTTTTTACCACATGTTTATATATCAATGCAAAATGATAAAACTATTTTTAGTGATTTTTAGAAAAGATAAAAGAATTTTTAAACATGTTTCTAACTTAGTTTTCTATTCCAGGCTTCACCAGTCGACTAGTCTTCTGACTAAGTCGACTTGGCTGAAGTCGGTCGACCGGGTCGGTCGACCGACGTGCACAGAATTGTGCACGTTTGGCAGACTTTGGACGGTCGACCGTCCAGGTCGACCGGGTCAGAGAGCAGAGCTCTCTGTTTGTTTGGGTCGACCAGGGCGGTCGACCGGTAGCTGCCAACGGGCAAAATTTGACCGTTGGACGGTCGACCGGCAGGGTTATTTTGGCAAAAACTGCTGCCAACGGCTAGTTTCTGAATTTGCCTATAAATACCCCTTTGGCAAGAGTTTTTCTCTAAGATTTTTTGTGCGAATTTTTCCTTACTCTCTGGTGTTTTCACAGCAATCAAAAGAAGTTTTTGGATTCAAATTGAACAATCTATTTTGTGTTTTTGCTAGGGTTTGGAAATTCAAAGAAAAGGGTTTTTGGGAAAAAGATTTTGATTCATCTTCTATATCTTTGTTTCAGTTTTTCCCAAGGATTTTCTTTGTGATTTTTGATTTCCATCCCATTGGTTTTCTCCACACTTGAGCAACATCTACTTTCTTATTCTATAGGATCTTTGTGTGGGAGAAAGAGATTGTTTGTGGTTGTTGTTTAGACCACCAAGTTAAAAACCCAATCTTTGTTTGGCTTTGTGCCTTGGGTTGTATCCCTCAAGTTGTGAGGTGATCCTTGTGTTTGCTTCGTGCTAATCCCTCGGGTTGTGAGGTGATTGTTTTGTTGGATTGGAGCTTGCCTCAAGGAGGAGGTTGTGGTTGTAAAGAAAGGAGTTGGGTACTCCTTGTGAGAGTCCTAGGTGGACTAGCTAGTGGATTGGAAATCCTTCGTGTGTCGAAGGCGGGGATGTAGAGCTGGGTGCTCGAACCTCGAAACACATCTTGTTGTTTGCGTTTGATCCATTGACTTTCTCTATCTCTCTCTTTACTTTGTACCTTGCAAATATTCATATTGTGCTTTCATAATTGCTTGGCTTGGTTGTGTGTGCATCATTTGTTGATTGCACTTGAGTGTATTGCATTTAGTTTTTAAATTTCGCATTGAGTTGACTAGATTAGCATAACCACCTATTCACCCCCCCTCTAGGTGATCTTTCAATTGGTATCAGAGCTAGTGCTCCTGATATTTAGGTTTAACCACCTAGGAGTGAGATCTTGGTTTGCTAATCTTCATTTGCATTGTTCATTTGCACTCATTTAGTTTGCTCTCATGGATAGCCCTCCTATGTTTGACCATATTAGACTTGATGTTTGGAAGGCCAATATGAGTAGCCATTTAAAAAGACTAGGACACCTAGTTTATCAAGCCTCCACTATGGAATCATTCCCTAATAGTAGCAAGCATAAGAAGGCAAATGCATTAGCATTTAGAACACTTAGAGCATCTCTTAGTGAACATCTTTTACCGGTGTTTGATCGTTATGATTCGGCTTTTGCAGTTTGGAGCTTATTGACGTCTCCCGAGCTTCCAAGGATTATCAATAAGATGAGGAGATCTAAGAGAGAAAAGTCCGAAGAGCGTTGCCTCATGGTCCAAGGGAATAACTCCCTTGAGGTACAATCAGATTCTCAATTAGATAATAGCTCTAGTTCCTATTGCCATGGTTGTTTTGAAGTTCAAACTTTAAATTTGGAACTTGCTCAAAAGCTTGAAAATTTATTGGAAAAACACAATCTTTTGAAAGAGGACAACCTTGTTTTGAAAAATGAATTGAAGGATTTATGTTCTAATTTTGAATTGGTTTTGCAAGAAAAGGAAGAGATCACTAGTGAACGTGACTCACTAAGATCTCAACTAGACCTTGCCCTTGATGAGATTGAGATTTGAAAAACAAAAATGATTGCAATGATGTTGTGAAAAACAATGAGGTTTTATCTTCTAAATTGGATTTTGTTTTAAAAGATAACCTTATTTTGAAAAACAAAATTGATTCAATTACAAAAGAATTGGATTTAATTTTAAAGAAAAATGAATCTTTGCAAAATGAGATTGATATTCATGTGCGCCATGATAGTATACCTTCTTCTTCTTCTTCTTGCACACCTATTGCATGCTCCACTTTATCTTCCTCCATTGAAAATGATATAAATATTTTGAAGAAAAGTGTTGAATGTTTGGGCTCCACTTTGAGCCAATGCACATTGAATCATACATGTTTGGAAACCTTGGTTCGTAAGAAATAAGGTCTATCTTTGCATGGTCACCCTTCACGGCATACACATGCTTTCCAAGGTCACCACCATCGCACGTATGCTCATGTGTACACATATACACATTGTGGCCGAAAAGGTCACCTTGCTAGATTTTGTTATAATCGTATTTATCATGAAAATTTAGCAACTAATTTTGTTTGGGTGAAAAAGAAACTAACCCCTATGGACCCAAAAGAAAATGGGTACCAAAAACCACCTCGTTGACTTTTGATGTAGGTGGGAGCTCTCGCATCACGTGAGAGTATTGGTGCCTTGAGGTGGATGCGTTCTAAGCCTAAAAGAGAACCATTTGGATGCTTCACTCTCAAGGGGATTTGGTAGGAGGACCACCGTGGTTTGGAGAACTAGAGATGCATCTTCATTGGTTTTGGTATCACTCTCTAACTCCCATTTTTATTTGCATGCTTTTCAT
Source organism: Agave tequilana (assembly GCA_038442645.1). Classification (NCBI taxonomy): domain Eukaryota; kingdom Viridiplantae; phylum Streptophyta; class Magnoliopsida; order Asparagales; family Asparagaceae; genus Agave; species Agave tequilana. The sequence goes on along the minus strand of JAVJIF010000226.1, from coordinate 51,471 downwards.
GTTCATCTATTTATAGAATGCCATGGTTTATTGTTCATTATGCTTATGCCATGCTCATTAGAATAGTGTTATACATGTTTAGTTACTTGAGCACCCATGTTTTATATAGATCTATATTTAGTGTTCTCACCTTGTTTAAACTAACATGTATGCCCTAGTTCTAATGCACATGCATATGCATTATGACCATTTGGATGTTTATGATGTTTATGATCTTCGTTTTGTTTTATTGTTTCATGATTAGTATGATATTCGCCATGTTTATTAGACTTATGCTTTACATGATTAGTTGTTGAGACACCCATGTTTAGTATGGACCCATATTTTGTGTTCTCTTTATGTTTTAGCTATCATGTTTATCATAGGTTTAATGCACATGTCTTTGTCATGCAAATCATATGGTTGACTATGACTTTTTATTTTAATGATTCATGTTTTGATAAATAACTTGTGTTGTAATAGTTTAACAATGGTGATGTGTTGTATGATTTCTAATTTTGCCACATGTTTTGATGATTATAGGCTATTATGTATGTCTTGATTCTAATAGCATGTGGATGTTCTTCATGATCATTTTTATGTCTTTCATGTTAATTTATATCCCGTTTTGTGCTTAATGATTTGATTACTTGTTTAGATGTTAGTTTTCATTAAGACTAGAATTTATACTTGCACATGTAGTGGGACACAAATAAATCTTTATATATGTTTGTGCTTGGATGCTTATTTGTACCCATTAAATGTGCTAGTATAGCTTAGTTTTGATGATTCATGCATTTTAAACTCGTATTCCTATTTTTGGATTTGTTTTATGCGTATGAGCTTTCATTTCATGTATATGTTTATTTTGCTAAACCTTAAGATATACATGTATACCCTTTGAGTAATTTGCCTTTCATGCAAATCTATATATATGGACTCAATGTGTTTGGGATATGTATGTACACTTATTGTGTTGGCAATTCATACATATACCTTGAAATGAAATTAGTTTTGGTGAAAATTTAGTTTTTCTTGATTTCGTGTTTATTTGTTTAACTTCATGTATATGTGTATTTTGTCCAAACTATTGATTATACATGTACATCCTTGAGCCACGTGCTTTCATGCATATACTTTTGTGGACTCATTGTGTTTAGGATATGTATGTATACTTTAGTTTGTACATGACATACATATGCCTTGAAGTTTAAATCGTTTGGATGAATTTCATGTTTGCCAAGTGATTTCACATTTTGAATTTCATGTTTTTAAGATGATTTCAATTGTGATTTCACATCTTAGATGAATTTCTATTGGCAATGAAAATCAAGCTTTTCAAGTTTTCATGTTTTCAAGGAATTTCATATGAGCCTAATTGAATATTTTCATGATTGATATGTGTCACATTATACTTGTACACTCACTTTGTTAGTTTACTCATGATTTGTTTTCATGAGAATTTGATATGAGCTTTATGGACTTTGAGTGTTTAGTAATCATGTGATTTACATGTGTTTCATGAAAAACAATTTTGTTTTATTTCTTACTTGAAGGATTTCGTTCTAGTTTTAAAAAGTTTTTCCTATAACTAGTTCGTCTTCTTCACTATGGTAGAGATTTTCAAACAAAGCTCATTTTCAAACCTATTTTTGAAAACCCCTACCATTTATGGGAGGATGGATGGGAGATCATGTTCATGCATGCTTTATAATGAAAATCATTTAAAACTTGAACCATGATTGGGAGGTATAGTAATATGAAGTATACATTTGATCTTATTGTTATTTCAATTGGTATCATTGAATTCTTTCAATTGGTATCAATCTTGACATTCCTTGTATACTCATATATGTTTGTATGTATGTATGCTTTCCATTCCAAGAATATCAATTTCTATTGGCATCTATTTTTTATACATATATATGTTTTATTTGTGCTTATTATATCCCTATATCCTTAAGCACAAAATCTAGTTTATGCTAGTGCTTGAGCTTCAATTTTGTTTCAATTGATTACTTTTAAATTGGTATCAAGCCCATGCATCATTTTAGTTGGTATTTCATAAAAGGGGAGAAAATTTAATTTTGTCTTTCAATTGGTGATTTTTCAATTGGTATTTGTTTCTCACTCCCTTACTTTATGATTGAAAATTTCAAATTGGTATCATATGTTTAATATGAAAATTATTTACAATAGGTATCAAAATTTTGTTTAGACATTCAAAATTTATTATGTTTAATTTCAATTGATATCAAGATGTTTCATGTGTTTTTGCTTAAAATTGGTATCAATATTTTTTTTGTTTGTTTCCTTTCAATTGGTATCAAGATGCTATTCTTTGACATATTTTCAATTGGTACCTTAATTGATTGTCACCTCTAGTTGACTTTGTTTTTGTTTTAGACAAAAAGGAAAATATTATTTTTTTATTGATTCATTGTTTCGAACAAAAAGGGGGAGAAATATTTAATTGATTTTTCAATTGATATTGGTTTTGCTTTTACCCCTTATTAAAGATTGATTCCTTGTATTAAAAAAAGAGAAGATTTTGTTTTGTTTTGGTTTTTACCCCTTTGTTGATGATTGACAAAAAGGGGGAGAAGAATTTTGGTTTATATATGCATGTTTTTGTTTTGCATATATTAAGTTTAATTTAATTTAATTTTAATTGGCATCTAATGCATGTTTTGTAATTGGATGTTTTGTTATTGGTATCTCTAGAGTGTAATTGGTATCTAGAGCATGCTTTGTTTTAAACATTTCATTGGAATTGGTATCTAGAGCATGTTTTGTTTTGAACATTTTATTGGTATCTAGAACCCTTTATTGTTTATGCATAGATATGCATGTTTCATGTTTCATGTTTAAGAGCCTTCATTGCACATTCATTATGTTTATTTGGTTATGCATGAGTTAAGGGGGAGCTTCTTTGAAGCTTAACTTTAATCCATGCATATATAACTCCATGAGTTTTGTCATCATCAAAAGGGGGAGATTGTTGGCCCAAAGGCCTTCCACTCTAGTTTTGATGATGATTAACTCATGTAGTTATGTGTACTAATAATCTTGTGTTATTTAGTTTCAGATCATTAATCAAGTTATTAGTTGGTGAAAGCTTCCACACATCTTTCACATGTTGATTTAAGAGCCCGAGCGTCAAAGATCATATGTAGCACTTGCTCGGTGGATCAAGGAGTTTTGGATCGAGTCGGCTTGGAGTTTGCGCTCTACAAGAAGACTTCGGTACCATAGTATAGTTTTGTGTTTAGATCCAAAATGTAAAGATTAGAATAGTATGATAATGCTCAAGTTCACAAAACACACGTTTCATGTTTTGAATATTGGTTTTCGGTTTTTCGGTTTTAGGTTTAACCGATCTTGGTTTGCATGAATAGATATTATATCAAAACAAGTTTATATGGTTTAATGTATATATGATTTGCTCTATATATATGCATGCTTGATTTCCTAGACAAACTTACTTTGATATACCTACTTCATGTGTTTTAGGTTTTGTGTTTTAACAAAACTTATTTTTGGAATTATTGACAAAAACATGGATATATGTTTGTTTCATATATATTGGATTTCTATCCAAATGCATCATGCTTCAAAGTGTTTAAATATCATGTTTTTGTATTTGGAAGGGTTTTTGGACAAAACGTATTTTCTATTCAAAATCCAAGTTTTTAGAAAATACAGTTTTCGGTTTTTGATAAAAATGATAAGACACAAAAATAGTTCAAATTGATTGATATTTGAGCTAAACTTTTTACCACATGTTTATATATCAATGCAAAATGATAAAACTATTTTTGGTGACTTTTAGAAAAGATAAAAGAATTTTTAAACATGTTTCTAACTTAGTTTTCTGTTCCAGGCTTCACCAGTCGACTAGTATTCTGACCAAGTCGACTTGGCTGAAGTCGGTCGACCGGGTCGGTCGACCGACGTGCACAAAATTGTGCACGTTTGGCAGACTTTGGACGGTCGACCGTCCAGGTCGACCGGGTCAGAGAGCAGAGCTCTCTGTTTGTTTGGGTCGACCGGGGCGGTCGACCGGTAGCTGCCAACGGGCAAAATTTGACCGTTGGACGGTCGACCGGCCGGTCGACCGGCAGGGTTATTTTGGCAAAAACTGCTGCCAACGGCTAGTTTCTGGGTTTGCCTATAAATACCCCTTTGGCAAGAGTTTTTCTCTAAGATTCTTTGTGCGAATTTTTCCTTACTCTCTGGTGTTTTCACAGCAATCAAAAGAAGTTTTTAGATTTAAATTGAACAATCTATTTGGTATTTTTGCTAGGGTTTGGAAATTCAAAGAAAAGGATTTTTGGGAAAAAGATTTTGATTCATCTTCTATATCTTTGTTTCAGTTTTTCCCAAGGATTTTCTTTGTGATTTTTTATTTCCATCCCATTGGTTTTCTCCACACTTGAGCAACATCTACTTTCTTATTCTATAGGATCTTTGTGTGGGAGAAAGAGATTGTTTGTGGTTGTTGTTTAGACCACCAAGTTAAAACTCAATCTTTGTTTGGCTTTGTGCCTTGGGTTGTATCCCTCAAGTTGTGAGGTGATCCTTGTGTTTGCTTTGTGCTAATCCCTCGGGTTGTGAGGTGATTGTTTTGTTGGATTGGAGCTTGCCTCAAGGAGGAGGTTGTGGTTGTAAAGAAAGGAGTTGGGTACTCCTTGTGAGAGTCCTAGGTGGACTAGCTAGTGGATTGGAAATCCTTCGTGTGTCGAAGGCGGGGATGTAGAGCTGGGTGCTCGAACCTCGAAACACATCTTGTTGTTTGCGCTTGATCCATTGACTCTCTCTCTATCTCTCTCTTTACTTTGTGCCTTGCAAATATTCATATTGTGCATTCATAATTGCTTGGCTTGGTTGTGTGTGCATCATTTGTTGATTGCACTTGAGTGTATTGCATTTGGTTTTTAAATTCCGCATTGAGTTGACTAGATTAGCATAATCACCTATTCACCCCCCTCTAGGTGATCTTTCAAAAACTCTTTTGAAAAACTTATTTAATACAGTAGAGAAAGTCTGAAATTTTTAGCTCTCAAAATCTTAGCCAAAACCCTAAAGGATTGGGGTTTATATAGGCCAAACAGAAAATTAACCGTTAGGCTGATCTGGTAGCCTGACAGGCTTGCGGTCAGCCGCCCGGCCGACCGCCAACGGTCAGAAATATGACCGTTGGGGCATCCGGTAGACCGTCCTGCCGACCGCCCAGATACAGAGAGCAAGGCTCTCTGGTCCGGTCGACCACCCGGTCGGCTGGCCCAGTGTCTGCCAGACGTGTACAAGGCTGTGCACGTTGGTCGACCGCAACGGTCGACCGGCCTTTGGTGCGGTCGACCCGTGCGGTCGACCGACCTGGCCTGTCAGCCACAGTCTAGGTCAGAAACACATGTAAAAAATATTTCTAAAAATCTTTTAAGTCTTTGTAAAAATACCCAAAATAGTTTTATCATTTTGCATTGATACATAAACATGTGATAAAAAGTTTAGCTCAAATATCAAGCATATGAAACTATTTTTGTGTCTTATCATTTTTACCAAAAACCAAAACATGTATTTTATCAAACTTGGATTTTTCACTACATGAATAGGATAGTCAAAATAAGTTTGTTTAAAAGTTAAGTATGCATGTATAGAAAGAATACATCTACTATACATAAACCAATTAAACTTGTTTTGATCAACTATTCATGAAAACAAATATTGGTTAAACCAAAACCGAAAAACCAATATCCAAACATAAAACTTGTGTGTTGTACACTTGAGCATATCAACTATTCTTATCTTTACAAATGGATCTAAACACACTAAACACTAGGATACCTAAGTCTTCTTGACGATCTTCATCTTCAAGCCGACTCGATCCCAAACTCCGTGATCCAACGAGCATGGCTATGTATCATCTTGACGCTCGGGCTCGGGAATCACCAAGTGAAAGCTTCGAAACTCCTCTTTTTGAAGCAATCACCAACTAATATCTTGATTAATGATCTGAAACTAAAATCACAAGATTATTAGCAAACATAACTACATGAGTTAATCATCATCAAAACTAGAGAGGAAAGCCTCCGGGCCAACAATCTCCCCCTTTTTGATGATGACAAAACTCATGGAGTTATATATGCATGGATTAAAGTTAAGCTTCAAAGAAGATCCCTCTTAACTCATGCATAAATAAATAAACAATAAATATGTAATGAATGACAATGCATAAACAATAAAGGTTCTAGATACTAATGTAATGTTCAAAAACAAAACATGCTCTAGATACCAATTAAAATTAAACTAAATTAAACTTAATATATGCAAAACATAAATATGCATATATAAACCAAAATCTTTCTCCCCCCTTTTTGTCAATCATCAACAAAGGGGTAAAAATAAAAACAAAAAAAAATCTTCTCCCCCTTTTTAATACAAAGAAACAATCATCAATAAGGGGTAAATAAAAACAATGTTCTCCCCCTTTTTGTCTAAAACAAAAATAAAACCAAATAGGGGTGACAATCAATTAAGGTATCAATAGAAAATATGTCAAAATAGCATCTTGATACCAATTGAAGGTAAACATAGATCAATAGATAAATGATATATGCGATATACATTCATGAAGAGGAAGATGTAAAGCTTCCCTACATAGATACATTACATGAAAGAGGGATGACAAGCCCTAATTTACATAACGTACACTATGCAATGCATAAGAGGAGATGTGAAGCCCCCTACACACGTGTACCACATAAAGAAGAGATTGTCAAGCTCTTCAATACAAGATACACTCATCATGAATCTATATGTAGAAGAGATGTTAAGCTCTCCTTGCATATAGGCAATATAAATCAAAACTTTTTTATTTATTTTTAAAACAAAATTTTGAGATACCAAATTTTAGAAAATTCAAATAAACATTTTGATATCAAAAGAGAGTATTTTTCTTTTAAGTATATGATATCATTTAAAATTTTTATTTTCTATCATAAAGTAAGGGAGTGAAAATACAAATACCAATTGTAAACATGAAAATCGAATTTTCTCCCCTTTATGAAATACCAACAAAAACACATGCATAAGCTTGAAATAAGATACCAATTGAAAATTTAATCAACTGAAATAAAGATGGAGCTCAAGCTTTGTATAAAAACAAACATATATATATGTATGAAAAATAGATATCAATCGAAGTTGATATTCTTGGAATTGAAAAGCATACATACCTACAAACATATATGAGTATACAAGAAAGGTCAAGATTGATACCAATTGAAAGAATTCAATGATACCAATTGAAACAACAATAATATCAAGTGTATATCTCATATAACTACCACCCAACCATGTTCAAGTTTAAAATGATTTTCAATATAAAGCATACATGAGGCATGGTCTCCCATCCAACCGCCCTTAGATGGTAGGGGTTTCCAAAAATAGATTTGAAAAATAAAGTGTGTTTGAAAACTCTACCAAAATGAAGAATATCGTAACTAGTTATATGAAAAATTTGTAAACTAGTACGAAATCCTTCAAGTAAGGAACAAAACAAAACTATTTTTCATGAAACATGAAATCCACATGATAATCAACACTCATAATCAATTAGGCATAAATATGACTCATGAAAACAAACACATGAGTAAACAATAAATGTGAGTGTACAAATAAGATGTGAAGATCATAATCATGAAAGATAGACAATAAGCTCAATATTCCTTGAAAACACGAAAACATGAAATTCATCCAAAACTATTTAATCTTCAAGGTATATGTATGTCCTATACAAACTAAAGTATACATACATATCCAAACACAACGAGTCCACAAAGATATATGCATGAAGGCATGTGGCTCAAAAGGATGTATATGTATAAACAATAGTTTGGATAAAATAGACATATACATGAAGTTAAATATAAACACATGGAAACATGAAAAACTAAATTTTCATTAAAACAAATTTCATTTCAAGGCATATGTATGATTTGTCAACACAAAAAGTATACATACATATCCCTAAACACAATTGAGTCCATAATAAAGATTTGCATGAAAAGCAAATGACTCAAGGGGTATACATGTATATCTTAAAGTTTGGCAAAATGGACATATACATGAAACGAAAACTCATACATATAAAACAAATTCAAAAATGGGAATACAAGTTTAAAATGCATGGATCATCAAAAGTAGACTATACTAGCACATCTAATGGGTTCAAATAAGCATTCAAGCTCAAACATATATAGATTTATTTGTGGCCCACTATATGCACAAATATATACCTAGTTTTAATGAAAACTAACATTTAAACATATATTCAAAGCATGAAGCATCAAACAAGATAAAAATCAACATGATAAATATAAACGTGATTATTATGTAAATCCACATGTTATTAGAGCTATGATAAACATGATAGCTAAACAAATGGTGAGAACACAAAAATATTGGTCCATATTAAACATGGGTGTCTCAAAAAGGGCTATACATGCATGTCAAGGATCTAATAAGCATGGCATTATCATAATAATCATCAAACAATAAAATATGCTATAAATAATGAACATGAAAAGCATGTAAACAATGATTTAGGAGCTAGGAATCGTTACCAAAACATAGAAGGCAACTTTCCTTGTCTCCAAAACATGGTGGTCTTCCCACCAACCCTTCCCTTGAAAGTGATGCATCCAAATAGTCCTCATGAAGTCCGGAACGCATCCACTCCAAGGTACGGCTACTCCCACGTCATGTGAGAGCCCACACCTACATCATAAAAAAGAGGGTGGTCTTTGGGACCCATATCTTATTGGGTCCATGGGGGTTAGTATCATTCCTAACCCAATCAAATTTGTTTGCTAAATTAGAAACATGTATACGATCATAGCAAAATTTAGCAAGGTGGCCCTTACGTCCACAATGTGTACAAGTGTACACATGAGCATACATGTGATGGGTGTGTCCGTGTGGAGCATGTGTATGCCGTGGAGGGTGTGCATGAATAGATGGTGTAAATCACCTAGAGGGGGGTGAATAGGTGATAATGCTAATCTAGTGAACTAAATGCGCTAAATGCGGAAGCTTAAAACAATTTTGCAACACACTTAGTACAACACACAAGTGTAGCCGAATTCCCCGTGAAGGGCTCTGGACTCCTCTTAATTCCCCTAGATATGGGTTGAGGTGCTACATGAAGCTCTTGTGGTTAAGTACAAGTGAGGCACACACAACCAAGCCAAGCATATAAGAATGATAAGCAATATGAAATAATGCAAGGCACAACACAAGTAATATGAATGTTATGAAGATGCAATGCTCAACACAAAAGTAAAGAGAGAGAGAGAGAGTTTAGAGACAAGTGGATCAAACAAAACACAAAGATATGTTCCGAGGTTCGAGCCCCTAGCTCTACGTCCCCGCCTTCACCGAGAAGGATTTCTAATCCACTATCTCCCACCGAGGGAACCTCCACCGAGGAGGATTTGTTATAACACAAGGAGTACCGAACTCCTCTCTCAAAACACCGCCTCACAACCGAGGGGTAGGCCCGTAGCCAAACAACCAACACCTCTACCGAAGAGGGTTTACAAACCAATCTCCACCTCTCACTAGAGGGAGCAAACCACAAGCCTCAACCTCTACCAAGTGGGAGCAAACCAATCACCCGATCACCTCTACCAAAGAGGGATACAAACAAAAGCAAGGGTGTTTACAACAAGTGGTGTCTTTCAACCACAAACAATCTCTCTTTTTCTCTTTTCCACAAAACAAATGATCCTAATAGAATAGGATAGAAGATAGCTCAAGTGTGAAAAAAATAAAGTGTTTTGATCAAAGAAAATCTCTTGGGAAAATACCAAATTGATATAGAAATGAAGAACAAGAAACTAATTCCCAAAAACTTGTTTTCTTTGAAAATAACAAAACACTTAAAAACAAACAAGATGAATCTTTTTGCTCTTTAAACTCTTTTAAAAAAAACTTCTTTTTAAAACCAGAGAGTGGGGAAAAATTAGCTCAGAAAAACTTGCACAAAACCCCCAAGAAATGGGGTATTTATAGCCCAAACAGAAAACTAGCCGTTAGGCTGATCTGGCAGCCTGACAGGCTTGCGGTCGACCGGCCCGATCGACCGCCAACGGTCAGAAAAATGACCGTTGGGGCATCCGGTCGACCGTCCGGCCGACCGCCCAGATACAGAGAGCAAAGCTCTCTGGTCCGGTCGACCGCCCGGTCGGCCGGCCCAGTGTCTGCCAGACGTGCACAAGGCTGTACACGTCGGTCGACCGCAACAGTCGACCGGCCTTTGGTACGGTCGACCCGTGCGGTCGACCGACCTGGCCTGTCAGCCACTGTTCTGGGTCAGAAAAACACTTGTTAAAAATATTTTAATAAATCTAATAAAACTTGTAAAAATCCCCAAAAATAGTTTTATCATTTTTGTAATATCCCTAATCTAAACTACCGTATTTTATTTTCTTCAAGTATTTATTTTTATTTACTGAGTATTTTTATCAAGTTGATTTATTATTTTCCTGAGATTATTATTACTAAGTATAAAAGTTATTTTTGAGACAATAGATGGTAATTTGACATTTTATATTTTCCATTATGATTATTATTTATTGTTAAAGTATTATTATTTCATTGTTAGTATTCAGTAATTATTATTGGGATTGGTATTACTTATTTATTTTAATATTTGTATTGATACTAATCATGGTGGTGGTGGTGTTCTTTTGTTTAGCCTCTCACCCTATTTCCTGTTTACCAGATTGAATCCCATTACCCGTTTCTATTTTCTAAATCCAACCCACTTACCTATTTGGATCAACCCGTAACCCATTATCAACCCAATACCCATTCACCCATTGGGATCCAATTCGAGACCCAACACCCTCAAACCCAATACCCACTATCAAAACCCCCCATATATAATCTTATCATATATTTCCTAATCAAAACCTAAACCTAATCACCATCTATTTCCTCTCCCCATCTACAGCCGCCTCCCTCTCTGGATCCAGCCGCCCCAATCTCAATGTGGGGTATCAGTCTCTTGGACCCCGTCGGTGATCGCTCAAACATAGTCCTCCTCAAGTTCCTCCGCGCCCGCGACTTCAACGCCGCCCACAGCCCTCTCTCTGGCCGGAATCCCCCTGGCCGCAGCCTCTTTCTCCCCAGGCGCCTCAGCAGCTTCTTCCCTGGCTGCCCCACCACTCCCACAGCCGGATCTCCTCCCCGGTGTGCCCCAACAGCCGCAGCAGACCGCCAACAGCCAGAGCTCCTCTTTCAGCCCTGCCCTACCGCCTCCACAGCAGATCCAGGCCGCCCCCTACTCGGCCTCCGCACCAGCAGGCCAGGCGACACTCCCCAGGCCGCAACTCCCCTTGCTCCTCTCCGGCGACGACCACCAGCCCCCAGCACAGTCTAGACCTCCTCCTCCAGCGCCACGAGCACCCACCATTGGAGCACCCCCTCGTCTCCAGCAGATCCAACGCACCAGCCGGCAGAGCTCCAGGCCGAGCTCCTCCACCAGCAGCCCATCTACCTCCTTCAGGCCGTGCTCCCCTCCACACCCCACCGCACTTCCTTGCGTCGCAGGCCACCTCTGTCGTGGACTTGCCGCAGATCCAGAGAACACCACGCAAACACCCAGGCCTTGCAAAGTGAGTTTCCCTCCTCTTAGTCTTTTATTTAATGTATATATATATATTTGGATGTTGTTAATTAATTTTATGTTGTGTAAGTTTTTACATGTTGGGAAATTTATCTTGTGAGCTATTAATCCAATGTGTTTGGTTATGTGCTTTAATTATGTGTTGAAGTGAATGTGTGAGTATTAATTATTTGGGAGAATTTTCATATTTATGTGCTATAATTTAATTAGTGTGTATTTTATTTCATGTGTGGCAATTCTTTTTCGAGTCATTTTCGGACTCCCCGCGGGATGCCGTTGAACGCCGTCGGCGAGCGAGCAGGCCGTTCTCCTGATCCACGCCAGCCCGTCGTCGGAGACTGACACGGTGGTCTTCTCCAGCACCTTGGCCACCCTCCCATGCAGTCCGATAGCGAGGAACGACACCACAGCGACCGCGGCAACGACTCGCCCGGCGACGCGCACAGCAGATCCAGATCCAGATCAGCAGCGCAGACAGCGAGCGAGCGGCAGTTCCAGGCCCTTCCGGCGAGCGCGAGACCTCCAGATTGCAGCCAGGTCTTCCCCAGGACCCTGGCTACCGTCCTATGCAGTCCGACAGCGAAGAGCGGCGCCACGGCGACCGTAACGGCGACTCGCCCGGTAACGTGCAGGTTTCCAAATGTGAGTGTTTCTCCTCATATCTCTCTCATTCTTTAAATTTGGAGTAATTGTAAATATTTTTATGTATGTGATGAACTATTTAATGTGTTATATTGTTATGAGTGTGGATAACTTTTAGTATAGAAGTGGATTTGCCATTCCCTTTATTTTACATGACGAATGCATGGAATAGGAGATTTGACTTGGGAATGGTAATGATAGATTTGATATATCATTTATGTTGAATATATGTGGATTCAGTATTGTCATGAAGAAGTGGATATTCCCCTTTATCACTTCTAACATTTTTGATTTATTGGATATGTATATGTTGTGATACCGAGTATTGGATATCATGTTTGATCTTAATAGAAGTGTGAACCCTTGAGGATTTGGGAATCAGATTAAATTGTTAGAGTGAGAGAGCTGAGTTTAATTATAGATATATAATGGAATGACTTGACTTACCATGTTAGAACTTAGATGCATGTCTATGATATGTGGGGATACCGAGTGTGGGGATATTATGACGGATCATTAATAGAAGTGGTGATTGTGAATACTTATGAATTAGAGTTACATGTTTGAGTGAGAAGACTAGTACTGGATATTGTTGATGTATGTCGGATTGGTGATTAATGTGTCAGATTACTTGATGTGTATTGATACTCGATTGTTATGGAACTATTGGAATCATAAGTTGATGGTAATGACTCGGGATTGATCTAGATTTATGTTATTTACATTGAATGATGAACAGTAGTTGGACGTGACTTTATTAGTTGAGTATTGAGGACATATCAGATATGACCCTATTAGTTGAGTTGTGACTTAGATTGATCTTGAGTTGGAGGTTATCCAGAATCTATATTCCTTATATTAGAACCTGACTTGTATTGAGACGAGATTGACGTTATTGGCATTTGGGATTTGTTTAGATGATATATTGATGATGTTGAGTACCAAGAGTAGATAGTCTAGACCATAAGTTATTTGAGGATGATTTCCTTACTTCGATATGATTCAGTATATGTTGACTTGATGATCTCGAGGACATATTATATACTTCATGATTAGTTATTGACTATTTCAGTTATCAGAGATGACTTATTATGATAGTGATATACATTTTTGGAGTTTGATAATAGTTATTATTTGATCTCAGTTGTTGAGGGTATAGGATTAGAACATATTGGTGTTGAGGAGAGGACTAATTACAGATTCATTGATATGATAGTCACCGTTTTGGATTGCACTGATACGGACTGATACTTAGTGATTCATGAGAATTGTATTGAGACTATACGTTGATGGATTAGTTATTGATATCTCTTTAGCATGGATGGATGAGATTATGGTCAGCTTTAGTTGAGACCGTTCGTTGAGCAGTAGCTAGACTGTTACTGTTATTATATCCATGTTATTGAAGTTACTGGGAAATGATTGTTTGACCGTAATCACGGTATAGTCCTATTGTTCATCGTATACACGGTTACTGTTACTGTTACTGTTACTGTTACTGATATTGTTCACCGTGTATACGATTACTGATTGATCATTACTGTACTGATATTGTTACCGTCCAGTAGCATCCCAGTAATTGAAATGGCATAAGGTATTGATTGTTATTGATGGCATTACCTCACTGACTGTACACTAGACACCTTTCACTGGACCTTGACATATGACTGTATCACTATTACTTGACATCTGGACTCCTGTACCCGGTACCCACATCCCCTGTAGTATTGACCTGTTAATAGCACAGTCAAACCGGCGTCCGGCGGTTTGCCGCCTGGTGTCGGGATTGATGAGGATGTATCCCACAATCGTGCTAGCGTCCGGCGGATCTTGAAAGGAACTAAGTGCCACGTGGAGCAAAGTGCCACACCATACACATGGTGGGGGCCACCTCTTGAATCCACAGGGGCCACCTCTAGAATCCTGTTTCCCTTAGAGCAAAGTGCCACACGGAGCAAAGTGCCACACCATACACATGGTGGGGGCCACCTCTTGAATCTGTGGGGGCCACCTCTTGAATCTGTAGGGCTATCTATTGTACGTGACGCCTGGTGTTAGCGTGATATTGCATTCTCAGTGCCTATTAGTATCCACACACACTTGTATGATGATAACCCTAGGATACATGTTATTTGGTTCTCTTTCCCTATTCGAACAATGATACCCGCATATCGGAGTTCGGATGAGTTCTACTGGATGTGCGGGCTCCAGGGTGAACTGTCGGATGTTGTGGGACGCCGGTGGGAAAGTGACAAAGATAACGTAGAATATTACTGATTGTTATTGAATGAATTGAATGAACACATTGTGTTATACCCTGAATGGTTACCCCTGCCTATGACACATGACTGTATACATGATTGTAACCAGGACCAGACTTATGACCAGACTTGGATACCAGTTTAGTGACATGTGATGGATACCTATTTGACATTGATTGCATATTTACAGTTGTGCCATTTGACTGCTATCTGTATTCATGTCTTCATCATATGTGTTACTGTTCAGTTATTTATTGTGTTATTTAGTCTTTCTATCTGCAGTTGTCCTTATTATTATATATGCACACGGTTTCTTCTGCACGAGCTGTTTCCCCTTTACACACACACTCATTATGGTCGCGTTCTGACGACCCTGGATTTGCACGTCCAGCTATTGGACGATTGTTTCTAATGTGCAGGTGTTTGATGAGCCGGTACGCTTTACGAGGAGCTTGGGTCCTCTCCCTTTGATTCTGATACACTTGCATTTTATTCTTGTTATTATTATTTGATTCCTGTATATCACCTTTGACTTCTATTCAGCTGTCATTTTCTTCCTGTTATTCATTGCTATCATGTGTAGTCTTATATGTATTATTGCAGTGTTCCTTGATCATTATAGTTCAGATTTATAACTTGTTCAGGTTAATCTAGGCTTAGCGTATATACGTGGGGTATTTTCCTCGCGTATATGCGTCGCCATAACGACTCCGTATCTTTAGGATCGGGGAGTTACAATTTTGCATTGATATATAAACATGTGATAAAAAGTTTAGCTCAAATATCAAGCATATGAAACTATTTTTATGTTTAAACATTTTTACCAAAAACCAAAACTTGTATTTTATCAAATTTGGATTTTTCAATAGGAAATCTTATTTTTCCTAAAACTCATGAATAGGCATATCAAAATAAGTTTGTTTAAGATATGAAGCATGTATCTATATTGAACACATCTAATATACATAAAAACCAAGTAAACTTGTTTTGATCAATCTATTCATGAAAACAAATATCGGTTAAACTAAAACCGAAAAACCACAAAACATGTGTGTTGTGCACTTGAGCATATCAACTATTCTTATCTTTACAAATGGATATAAAACACACTAAACACTATGATACCTAAGTCTTCTTGACGATCTTCATCTTCAAGTCGACTCGGTCCAAACTCCGTGATCCAACGAGCAAGGCTATGTATGATCTTGATGCTCGGGCCCTGGAATCACCAAGTGAAGGCTTTCAAACTCCTCTTTTTGAAGCAATCACCAACTAATATCTTATTACATGATCTGAAACTAAAATCACAAGATTATTAGTAAACATAACTACATGAGTTAATCATCATCAAAACTAGAGAGGAAGGCCTCCGGGCCAATAATCTCCCCCTTTTTGATGATGACAAAACTCATGGAGTTATATATGCATGGATTAAAGTTAAGCTTCAAAGAAGCTCCCCCTTAACTCATGCATAAAACAAATAAACAATAAATATGCAATGAATAACAATGCATAATCATGCATAAACAATAAAAGGCTCTAGATACCAATGAAATGTTCAAAAACAAACTTGCTCTAGATACCAATTAAAATTAAACTAAATTAAACTTAATATATGCAAAACATAAATATGCATATATAAAACTTGTACCAATCATGCATATTAAAAAGATTTTGGTTTATATATGCATGTTAAACTCTCAAATAATTCTCCCCCTTTTTGTCAATCATCAACAAGGGGTAAAAACCAAAACAAAACAATAATCTTCTCACCCTTTTTAATACAAAGAATCAATCATCAATAAAGGGTAAAAGCAAAACTAAATCAATAATTTTTCTCCCCCTTTTTGTTCGAAACAATGAATCAACAAAGGGTTAAATAAAAACAATGTTCTCCCCCTTTGTCTAAAACAAAAAACAAAACTAAATAGGGGTGACAATCAATTAAGGTATCAATTGAAAATATGTCAAAGTAGCATTTTGATACCAATTGAAAGTAAATATAGATCGATAAAATAAATGGAATATGTTATATACATTCATGAAGAGGAAGATGTGAAGCTTCCCTACATAGATACATTACATGAAGGAGGGATGACAAGCCCTAATTCACATAACATATACTATGCAATGCATAAGAGAGATGTGAAGCTCCCCCTACACACGTGTATCACATAAAGAAGAGATTGTCAAGCTCTTCAATACAAGATACACTCATCATGAATCTATATGTAGAAGAGATGTTAAGCTCTCCTTGCATATATGCAATATAAATCAAACTTTTGTATTTTATTTTTTTTTTTTAAACAAAATTTTGATATACCAATTTTTAAAACTTTCAAATAAACATCTTGATATCAAAAGAGAGTATTTTTCTTTTTAAGTATATGATATCAATTTAAAATTTTTATTTTCTATCATAAAGCAAGGGAGTGGAAATACAAATACTAATTGTAAACATGAAATCAAATTTTCTCCCCCTTTATGAAATACCAACAAAAACAATGCATAGGCTTGAAATAAGATACCAATTGAAAATTGAATCAATTGAAACAAAGTTGAAGCTCAAGCTTAGCATAAACAAAATATATATATATATATATATATATATATATATATATATATATATATATGTATGAAAATTAAATACCAATAGAAATTGATATTCTTTGAAATGAAGGCATACATACATACAAACATATATGAGTATACAAGAAATGTCAAGATTGATACCAATTGAAAGAATTCAATGATACCAATTGAAACAACAATAAGATTAAATATATATCTCATATAACTACCACCCAACCATGTTCAAGTTTAAAATGATTTTCACTATAAAGCATACATGAGGCATGGTCTCCCATCCAACCGCCCATGGAAGGTAGGGGTTTTCAAAAATAGGTTTAAAAATTGATGTATGTTTGAAAAACTCTACCAAATGAAGAATATCGCAACTAGTTATATGAAAAAAAATTTGTAAACTAGTACGAAATCCTTCAAGTAAGGAATAAAATAAAAATATTTTTCATAAACATGAAATTCACGAAATAGTCAACACTCGTAATCAATTAAGCATAAATATGACTCGTGAAAACAAACACATGAGTAAACAATAAATGTGAGTGTACAAATACAATGTGAAGATCATAATCATGAAAGATGGACAATAAGCTCAATATTCCTTGAAACACGAAAACATGAAATTCATCAAAACTATTTAATCTTCAAGGTATATGTATGTCCTATACAAACTAAAGTATACATACATATCCAAACACAACGAGTCCACAAAGATATATGCATGAAGGCACGTGCTCAAAAGGATGTATATGTATAACAATAATTTGGATAAAATAGACATATACATGAAGTTAAACATAAACACAAAAACAAATCCAAAAATGGGAATACAAGTTTAAATGCATGGATCATCAAAACTAGACTATACTAGCACATCTAATGGGTTCAAATAAGCATTCAAGCTCAAACATATGTAGATTTATTTGTGGCCCACTATATGTACAAGTATATACCTAGTCTTAATGAAAATTAACATTTAAACAAGTAATCAAATCATGAAGCATCAAAACAAAATATGAAAACATAAACATGATTATTAAGAAAATCCACATGTTATTAAACCTATGATGAACATGATAGCTAAACAAATGGTGAGAACACAAAAAATAATGGTCCATATTAAACATGGGTGTCTCAAAAGGGCTATACATGCATGTCAAGGGTCTAATAATCATGGCATTTTCATAATAATCAATAAACAATAAAACATGCTATAAATGATAAACATGGAAAGCATGTAAGTAAACGGGAGTAAAGGATTGTCACCAAAACCGAAGAAGCAACTCTCCTTGTCTCCAAAACATGGTGGTCATCTCCACCAAACTTTCCTTGAAAGTGATGCATCCAAATAATTTCCATGAAGCTCGGAACGCATCCACTCCAAGGTGCCGCTACTCTCACGTCATGTGAGAGCCCACACCTACATCATAAACAAAAGGGGTGGTCTTTGGTACCCATATCTTATTGGGTCCATGGGGGTTAGTCCCTTCTCTAACCCAAACAAAATTATTTGCTAAATTTGAAACATGTATACGATCAAAACAAAATTTAGCAAGGTGGCCCTTACGTCCACAATGTGTACAAGTGTACACATGAGCATACATGTGATGGGTGTGTCCGTGTGGAGCATGTGTATGCCGTGGAGGGTGTGCACGAATAATAGATGGAACTTGTTTCTTTCGAAACAAAGATTCCAAACGTGTATGCCCAGCAACACATTGGCTCAAAGTGGAGCCCAAACAATTAACACTCTTCTTAAGCATGGAAATATCATTGTTAATCAAAGAAGAAGTGTGGCATGCAATAGGTGAAGTGTGTGATACTACCCTAGCATGGCAAACATGTGCATCAATCTTATTTTGCAAACAATCATTCTTTTTCAAACAAACATTCAAATCATTTGAAATAGAAATTATTTTATTTTTCAAAGCAACATTTTCTTTTAAAATAAAATCAACTCTTGAAGACAAATTTTCATTTTTCTTCAAAAGTGTTTCACAATCATTTTTAGATTTTAAAACTTTATTTTCTTTAAAGCAAGTTAAAGTTGAGACCTTAATGAATCCCTTTCATTATAGATCTCCACTTTCGCTTGCAAAGCACAATCAAGTTTAGAAGACAATTTTTCATTTTCTTTATTTAAAGCAAAAGTCTTCTTTTTCAAATTTTATATTTTTCAATCAATTTTTCACATACAATAGAAAGTACTTCATTTAAGGCATGGGCATCATAATCATCACATGAAGAACTAGCATCAAAACTATCTAGTTGAGTTTCCGATTGTACCTCAAGGGAGTCATTCCCTTGGATCATATAGCATTGTGAATCGGATTCTCCACTAGTCTCCTCTTCTTATTGGATAGGCGTTTGAAGCTTGGAGGTGGTGGTTGTTGTCAACTTGTTCCACACTGCAAAGGCGGAATCAAGATTAGAAACATGCATAAGATATTCTTTTGAAAGCGTGCTTCTAATGGCCTCAAGGGCTAGTGCATTGGCCCCTATATGCTTGCTATCACTAAGGTAGGATCCTTTGGTAATGGCAAGGTAAACCTTATATCCTAGGGTTTGTAGGTAGATGGACATCTTAGTCTTCCAAACAATGATGTTGGAAGGGTCAAACATAGGTGGGGTCATGAAATCCATGGATGTAAACTATATGTGTGCAAACAAGCAAAATGTAGATTAGCAAACAAAGGAACTCACTCCTAGGATGTTAAGCCTAAGTATCAGGAGCGTAGGCTCTGATACCAATTGTAAATCACCTAGAGGGGGGGTGAATAGGTGATAATGCTAATCTAGTGAACTAAATGCGCTAAATGCGGAAGCTTAAACAATTTTGCAACACACTTAGTACAACACACAAGTGTAGCCGAATTCCCCGTGAAGGGCTCTGGACTAACTCCTCTTGAATCCCCTAGATATGGGTTGAGGTGCTATATGAAGCTCTTGTGGTTAAGTACAAGTGAGGCACACACAACCAAGCCAAGCATATAAGAATGATAAGCAATATGAAATAATGCAAGGCACAACACAAGCAATACGAATGATATGAAAGATGCAATGCTCAACACAAAAGCAAAGAGAGAGAGTTTAGAGACAAGTGGATCAAACGCAAACACAAAGATATGTTCTGAGGTTCGAGCCCCTAGCTCTACGTCCCCGCCTTCACCGAGAAGGATTTCTAATCCACTATCTCCCACCGAGGGAACCTCCACTGAGGAGGATTTGTTACAACACTAGGAGTACCGAACTCCTCCCTCAAACACCGCCTCACAACCGAGGGGTAGGCCCGTAGCCAAACAACCAACACCTCTACCGAAGAGAGTTTACAAACCAATCTCCACCTCTCACTAGAGGGAGCAAACCACAAGCCTCAACCTCTACCAAAGAGGGAGCAAACCAATCACCCGATCACCTCTACCAAAGAGGGATACAAACAAAAGCAAGGGTGTTTACAACAAGTGGTGTCTTTCAACCACAAACAATCTCTCTTTTTCTCTTTTCCACAAAACAAATGATCCTAATAGAATAGGATAGAAGATAGCTCAAGTGTGGAAAAAATAAAGTGTTTTGATCAAAGAAAATCTCTTGGGAAAATACCAAATTGATATAGAAATGAAGAACAAGAAACTAATTCCCAAAAACTTGTTTTCTTTGAAAATAACAAAACACTTAGAAACAAACAAGATGAATCTTTTTGTTCTTTAAACTCTTTTCAAAAAACTTCTTTTTAAAACCAGAGAGTGGGGAAAAAATTAGCTCAGAAAAACTTGTACAAAACCCCCAAGAAATGGGGTATTTATAGCCCAAACAGAAAACTAGCCGTTAGGCTGATCTGGCAGCCTGACAGGCTTGCGGTCAACCGCCCCGGTCGACCGCCAACGGTCAGAAAAATGACCGTTGGGGCATCCGGTCGACCGTCCAGCCGACCGCCCAGATACAGAGAGCAAAGCTCTCTGGTCCGGTCGACCGCCCGGTCGGCCGGCCCAGTGTCTGCCAGACGTGCACAAGGCTGTGCACGTCGGTCGACCGCAACAGTCGACCGTCCTTTGGTGTGGTCGACCCGTGCGGTCGACCGACCTGGCCTGTCAGCCACTGTTCTGGGTCAGAAAAACACTTATTAAAAATATTTTAATAAATCTAATAAAACTTGTAAAAATTCCCAAAAATAGTTTTATCATTTTGCATTGATATATAAACTTGTGATAAAAAGTTTAGCTCAAATATCAAGCATATGAAACTATTTTTGTGTTTAAACTTTTTTACCAAAAACCAAAACTTGTATTTTATCAAACTTGGATTTTTCAATAGGAAATCTGATTTTTCCTAAAACTCATGAATAGGCATATCAAAATAAGTTTGTTTAAGATATGAAGCATGTATGTATATTGAACACATCTAATATACATAAAAACCAAGTAAACTTGTTTTGATAATCTATTCATGAAAACAAATATCGGTTAAACTAAAACAGAAAAACCACAAAACGTGTGTGTTGTGCACTTGAGCATATCAACTATTCTTATCTTTATAAATAGATCTAAAACACACTAAACACTAGGATACCTAAGTCTTCTTGACGATCTTCATCTTCAAGTCGACTCGATCCAAACTCCGTGATCCAACGAGTAAGGCTATGTATGATCTTGATGCTCGGCCCTGGAATCACCATGTGAAGGCTTCCAAACTCCTCTTTTTGAAGCAATCACCAACTAATATCTTGTTACATGATCTGAAACTAAAATCACAAGATTATTAGTAAACATAACTACATGAGTTAATCATTATCAAAACTAGAGAGGAAGGCCTCCGGCCAACAGATGGAACTTGTTTCTTTCGAAACAAAGATTCCAAACGTGTATGGCCCACAACACATTGGCTCAAAGTGGAGCCCAAACAATCTACCTTCTTCTTAAGCATGGATATATCATTATCAATTAAAGAAGAGGTGGCGCATGCAATAGGTGATCTAGATGGAACTACCCTAGCATGGCAAACATGAAAATCAATCTTATTTTGCAAAAACTTATTTTTCTTTAAACAAACATCTAAATCATTTGAAATAGAAATTATTTTATTTTTCAAAGCAACATTCTCCTTTAAAATAAAATCAATTTTTGAAGACAAGTTTTCATTTTTCTTCAAAATATTTCCACAATCATTTTTATTTTTCAAAAAATTATTTTCTTTTAGTGCAAGGTCTAGTTGAGATCTCAATGAATCCCTTTCATTAGAGATCTCCTCTTTCTCTTGCAAAACCATATTAAGTCTAGAAAACAAATCTTTATTATCATTGTTAAGGGCTAGACTTTTCTTTTTCAAAATCTTATATTTTTCAATCAATTTTTCACAAACAATTGAGAGTTCTTCATTCAAAGTATGGGCATCAACAAATTTATCACATGAAGAACTAGCACTATCTAGTTGAGTATCCGAGTGTACCTCAAGGGAGTCATTCCCTTGGATCATATAGCATTGTTGTGGCTCGGATTCATCTTCACTAGATTCCTCCTCTTGTTGAATTGGCATTTGAAGCTTGGAGGTGGTGGTGGTTGTCAACTTGTTCCACACTGCAAAGGCGGAATCAAGATTAGAAACATGCATAAGATAATCTTTAGGTAGCGTGCTTCTAATGGCCCCAAGGGCTTGTGCATTGGCCCCTATATGCTTGCTATCACTAAGGTAGGATTCCTTGGTAATGGCAAGATGAATCTTATAACCTAGGGTTTTGAGGTAAATGGACATCCTAGTCTTCCAAACAAGAATGTTGGAAGGGTCAAATATAGGTGGGGTCATGAAGTCCACGGGTCCAAGCTATATGTATGCAAACAAGCAAATGCAAATGATAGATTAGCAAACACAGATCTCATGAAAGTTCACCTAGAGGGGGGTGAATAGGTGATGGCTAATCTAATGGTCACTTAATGCCAAATAATGTGGAAGTATAAACTATTAGACCTAAACTAAACTCTTACACTAAACACCACGTATAACACAAGAGTGTTGTCGAATTTCCCGTGAAGGGCTCTGGACAAACTCCTCTAGATTCCTCTTGATAAGGGTTGAGGTGCCGCGTTGGCTCTCTTGGTTGAATACAAGTGTTAGCAAACAAACCCAAGCAAGCATATCAATATGAGCTCACAAGTATATCAAGCATATAAAGATTAACACAATAATAGCATGCAAGATATAAACAAGAGACAAAGAGAGAGAGAGAGAGAGAGAGAGAGAGCAATCGTAAACACAAGGGATTTGTTTCGAGGTTCGAGCACACTTGCTCTACATCCCGCCTTCGACACACGAAGGATTTCCACTATAATCGATCCCAATGGATCACCCGGTGCCGCAACACCTACAAGCTCTCGGACTCCCTAGTCCGTACACACCGCAAGCCCCACAAGCTCGCCGAGGCCGCACCTCAAACCAAGAGTTCGCACCCGAACTCGAAACAACCGCGAACGCACTCGTCCGCCTCCTCAAGAAACAAGAAAAGATGTCTTGGTGACCTAAACACTTTGATCACCAATAAACACTCTCACTACAACACTCCTATAGAATGAATAATCAATGGATAGCTCAGGTGTTTGTGTGAGAAAAACAAGGAAAGAGATGGTGGAGGAAAACTCAAAGAATCTCTTTTAACACTCTTGATAAAATCTTCCCTTTTGATAGGAAATATTTGCTCTCAAATTTGTGGAGAAAAACCTCTGAAAAGGATTAGAAAAACTGGCTCAAAAATACTCTCCAAATCTTGGTGAAAACAATGCCCAAACCCCAATTTTATATGTTCAGAAAAACTAGCCGTTGGGGTTCTGTCAGGCCTGTCGGTCGACCGTCCGGCCGACCGACCAACGGTCATATTTCAGACCGTTTGAGCCATCGGTCGACCGGGCAGTCGATCGAGCCAGGATACAGAGAGCAATCTCTCTGTCTGATCGACCGCGCGGTCGGCCAGGGCCTTTCCAGAGAGCAGAGCTCTCTGGACGGTCGACCGGGTCGGTCGGCCGGCCATCCTGCAGAGCTGGCGTGCACGCTGTGCACATCGGTCGACCGACTTCAGCCCTAGTCGACTTGGTCGGTCGACTAGTCGACTGGCTGAAGCCTGGAACAGAAAATCTAGGGATTAAAACTTGGTCTTTTTGGTTCACTTAAAATCCCATAAAATACTGAAAAATATACAAAATAGTTTTGATGTAATACTTTGATAAACAAACATGCTTGCACAAAATCAAGGCATGTTACAAATGTTTTGAACTATTTTTGTAACTTAGAAAATATGGCTCAAAAGAAAACTAGTATTTTCCAAAACTTGATTTTTCTAAAACTTGTTTTCCAAAACTTCACCAAATACAAAAATAAGATATTTTGAATTCATTAAAGCATATTGTGTATGGATATGATCCACTACACAAATAAGATATCTATGTTTTTGACATTAAGCTCTAAACTTGGTTTTGGATAAAAGACATGCATATAAGAAATTTCAAAAACCAAAAAGTATTTTTCCAAAGTAAAAATCTTTTGTAAAAACAAAACTATCAAGAGTGTGTGTGTGTGTATGTACTTGAGCAATCCACCAACTACTCTATCCTTTACATTTTATCTAAAAACAAAATCTTCTAAAAACAAACCTAGACACAAGTCTTCATCTTCTTGAAGTCTTCACTTGAAGCCTTCTCATCTTCCTAACTTGGTCCAAATACGATCCAATGGTTCTTGGATCAAACCGTGCTAGCTCCAAGACTTGACTTTAAATCCTTTATTGAAGCTATGCACCTACTAAGATCTTGATCATAAATCTATCACTAATTAAACACAAGATCATTAGTACTATAACTACATGAGTTGATCATCATCAAAACTAGAGTGATGGGCTCTCGGGCCAACAATCTCCCCCTTTTTGATGATGACAAAACTCATGAAGTTATATATGCATGGATTAAAGTAAAGCTTCAAAGAAGCTCCCCCTTAACTCATGCATAACAAACAAATAATAAATATGCAATGTATGCTCATAAACATGTATGCAAATCAAGGAGATAAACATGCACTCAAGCATAAAACAAATCAAAAATTCTTTTTCTCCTATTTGTAAAACAAAACACATATGCATAAACATATGCATAAACATAAATCCTTTAACCACAAAAGCATACATATATACCAAATACCTCTCCCTCTTTTTGTCAATCATCAACAAAGGGGTTAAAGTAAAACAAAATCATCAAATTTTTCTCTCCCTTTTTGTCAAAAACTAAGAGATCAATAAGGGTTCAAAACAAACATATCAATAGAAGGGTACATGCGATATACATTCATGAAGAGGAAGACGTTAAGTTAGCTTCCCTACACATATGCATTACATGAAGAAGGGATGACAAGCCCAAATTCACATAACACATATTATGTAATGCATAAGAAGAGATGTGAAGCTCCCCCTACACACGTGTACCACATAAAGAAGAGTTGTCAAGCTCCTCAATATACAATACACTCAACATGAATCTATATGTAGAAGAGATGTTAAGCTCTCCTTACATATAGGCAATACAAATCAAAAATTTTGAATTTTTCTTATAAAACAAAACTTGAGAATTTTTCTTAAATATTTATTTTCTTATCATAAACAACTTTGTGCTTTAAACATGTAAAACAATTTAACTCAAGCACAAATAACTCATATATATGTATGAAAAATGAGTATACCAAATGAAATTGATACATACATATATGGGAAAACAAAATATGAGTATATACAAAAGAAGTTCATATTGATACCAATAGAAAAATAAGCTTAAGTGTATACATCATATAATCTACCACATGAAGAACTCGAACTAGTTAAATGAAAATGTTTGAAAACTAGTACGAAATCCTTCATTCAAGGAATAAAATAAAAATATTTTTCATGAAATATATGTAAATCACATGAAAATGGCAATGAAGCTTAATATTCCTTTAAATAAGACAATGTGAAAATTATCATAAATTTTGAAAACATAAAAATCACCAAAAATTTTTTATTAAAAAAAAATTATATTTCAAGGTACATGTATGTTTTGACAACACAAGAAGTATACATACATATCCCTAAACACAATTGAGTTCATATATATAGATTTGCATGAAAGGCAAATGACTCAAGAGGTATACATGTATATCTTAAAGTTTGGCAAAATAAACATATACATGAAATGAAAGCACATGATCATAACACAAATCCAAAATGGGAATACAAGTTTAAAAAATGTAAGGATCATCAAAACTAGGCTATACTAGCACACCTAATGGGCACAAATAAGCAATCAAACCCAACCATATATAGATTTATTTGTGACCCACAATATGTACAAGTATAAATCCTAGTGTTGACAAAAACTAACATTTAAACTCATATTCAATTCAGGAAGCATCAAATCTTGAGAACACAAAATAATTTATCCATATGATTGAAGTAAAGTAGGATCATGTGGATATCTCTTAAACTACTAATTTGAAGAATTAATAACTAGTATAAATTGATTTTTGAAAAACTAGTTAAAGATCCTTCAAAATACAATAAATCATATGTTTTTCATGAAACAAAACTAAATACACAAATTTTTACACTCATAGTCTATAAAGCTCAAAATATGTTCATGAAACTAAGTCATGACAAAATAAATAAAGTGTGAGTGTTCAAAAGTCATGTAAATAGCATTTTTATGAAAAAAGACATTGAAGCTCAAAAAGTGTGAGTATCATTTTTAAATCATAAAATTCATTTTTTTTTTATCAATCAAACATGAACATTCATTTTTCATAAAAACAAAGCACAATTCTAGGTATATGTATGATTTATCTAAATCTAACAATATGCATACATATCACAAACATAAAAGAGTCTATTAAAGGTATTTGCATGAAGGCAAGAGACTCAAAAAGGATATACATGTATATTTATTAGATTTGAATAAAAATGCATATACATAAAGTAAAAACACGAAAATTGGCAAAACAAGTGTAAATGAGGAAATCATCAAAACTAGCTTATACATGTGCATATAGTGAGTACAAATGAACAATGAAGTGCAAACGTATATGACTCAATTTGTTGCTCACTATTTGTACATGTATAAATACAAGTTTTGACAAATACTACATCTAACCATGTATTTACCACATGAAGCACACAGAAACAATTAAAACATGAACATGCTCAAAATATCACATATGAAATAGGCATGTATAGGCTAGTTATAAGCATGTAAATAAATTAGGAGTTTAGAGATTGTTACCAACTCCAAAGCTCCAAGCATGGTGGTCTTTCCCACCAAAGCCTCCTTGATAGCGGTGCTCCAAATATGTGTCCTTTTAGCTCAAGTGCACCCACCATCAAGGCACCAAATCTCTCACGTTTTGTGAGAGTCCTCACCTACATCAAATACACAAGGTGGGGATTTTGGTACCCATATTTTCTTGGGTCCTTTGGGGTTAGTCTTGTAAGGAACCCAAAAAATTTTATTATTAGCAAAATTAAAATGATGCAACTTGTCATAACAAATTTTGCTAAATGGCCTTTGCGGCCACAATGTGTACATGTGTACACCTTAGGATGCTTATGTGAATGTGTATGATCGTAACATGCAACATAAGCAAATGCATGATGATGTTGTGCATGAATGTGTGGAGTTTGTTTCTTTGAAAATATTGACTCCAACCTAGTATGGTTAAATGCACAAGAGTTCAAAGTTGAACTCAAACAATCCATTTTATTTTTCAAATCTTTAATCTCATTAGTGGTGGCATGTAAAGCATGATGAGATAAAGAATCATTTTTCTTTTTCTTTTTAGAAACAAAATCTTTTTCTTTTTCACAAATTTTTCTTTTTAAAGACTTATTTTCTTGGAAAACAACTTCTTTTTGTTTTTTCACCAAATCAATTTTATTTTTCAAAGTATTGTTTCCTTCACACAAATCATTCAATTTTGAAAATAAGGAAACATTCTCATTTTTCAAATCTTCCTTTTCTTTTTCTAAGCATGCAATCTTGTTTTCTAATGAATCTTTTTCATTAAACATGCAATCAAAATTCTTTTTCAAATTTTTATTTTCTTTCTTAATCATGTCATATTTCTCAAGCAATAGTTGACAAAAGATGTGAGCTCATCATATGACATGTCATTATCTTCATCTACCTCGGATTCGGTAGTTACCTCAAGAAGGTTATCCCCTTGGACCATATAGCACAAGTTGGAGGTGTTGCTTCCAACGTCCGAATCGCTCCCGGCATAATATAGATCCTTTTCGCCAAGGGAGGTGATGATGTTCCAAGCTACAAAAGCCGAATCAACATTAGAAACCCTAGATAAATATTCATCGTTTAGGGTTGACTTTAAAGCATGAAGGGCTTTTGTATTAGCCTCAAAATTCTTACCATCTAAACAATATACATTATTAGTAGTGGCAAGATAAACATGAATGCCTAGGGCCTTGAGGTACAAAGACATCTTAACCTTCCAAATTTGGATGTTAAGAATGTCAAAGGTGGGTGGTGACATGAAGTCCATGGTGTGTGTACAAAATATTGTGATTAGCCTAAAAATGAGGATCTTTAACTCTATGTTGTAAGACCCAAATCAGAGTACCAAGCTCTGATACCAATTGAAAGTTCACCTAGAGGGGGGGTGAATAGGTGATGGCTAATCTAATGGTCACTTAATGCCAAATAATGCGGAAGTATAAACTATTATGACCTAAACTAAACTCTTACACTAAACACCACGTATAATACAAGAGTGTTGCCGAATTTCCCGTGAAGGGCTCTGGACAAACTCCTCTAGATTCCCCTTGATAAGGGTTGAGGTGCCGCGTTGGCTCTCTTGGTTGAATACAAGTGTTAGCAAACAAACCCAAGCAAGTATATCAATATGAGCTCACAAGTATATCAAGCATGTAAAGATTAACACAATAATAGCATGCAAGATATAAACAAGAGACTAAGAGAGAGAGAGAAAGAGCAATCGCAAACACAAGAGATTTGTTTCGAGGTTCGAGCACACTTGCTCTACATCCCCGCCTTCAACACACGAAGGATTTCCACTATAATCGATTCCAATGGATCACCCAGTGTCGCAACACCTACAAGCTCTCGGACTCCCTAATCCGTACACACCGCAAGCCCCACAAGCTCGCCGAGGCCGCACCTTAAACCAAGAGTTTGCACCCGAACTCGAAACAACCGCGAACGCACTCGTCCGCCTCCTCAAGAAACAAGAAAAGATCTCTTGGTGATCTAAACACTTTGATCACCAATAAACACTCTCACTACAACACTCCTATATAATGAATAATCAATTAATAGCTCAAGTGTTTGTGTGAGAAAAACAAGGAAAGAAATGGTGGAGGAAAACTCAAAGAATCTCCTTTAACACTCTTAATAAAATCTTCCCTTTTGATAGGAAATATTTGCTCTCAAATTTGTGGAGAAAAACCTTTGAAAAGGATTGGAAAAACTGGCTCAAAAATACTCTCCAAATCTTGGTAAAAAGAATGCCCAAACCCCCAATTTATAGGCTCAGAAAAACTAGCCGTTGGGGTTCTGTCAGGCCTGTCGGTCGACCGTCCGGCCGATAAGGCCAACAGTCATATTTCAGACCGTTTGAGCCATCGGTCGATCGGGCGGTCGACCGAGCTAGGATACAGAGAGCAATCTCTCTGTCCGGTCGACTACGCGGTCGGCCGGGGCCTTTCCAGAGACAGAGCTCTCTGGACGGTCGACCGGGTCAGTCGGCCGGCCATCCTGCAGAGCTGGCGTGCACGTCTGTGCATGTCGGTCGACCGAGTCGGTCGACCGACTTCAGCCCTAGTCGACTAGGTCGGTCGACTAGTCGACTGGCTGAAGCCTGGAACAGAAAATCTAGGGATTAAAACTTGGTCTTTTTGGCTCACTTAAAATCCCATAAAATACTGAAAAATATACAAAAATAGTTTTGATGTAATACTTTGATAAACAAACATGCTTGCACAAAATCAAGGCATGTTACAAATGTTTTGAACTATTTTTGTAACTTGAAAAATATGGCTCAAAGAAAACTAGTATTTTCCAAAACTTGATTTTTCTAAAACTTGTTTTCCAAAACTTCACCAAATACAAAATAAGATATTTTGAATTCATTAAAGCATAGTGTGTATGGATATGATCCACTACACAAATAAGATATCTATGTTTTTGACATTAAGCTCTAAACTTGGTTTTGGATAAAAGACATGCATATAAGAAATTCCAAAAACCAAAAAGTATTTTTTCAAAGTAAAAATCATTTGTAAAAACAAAACTATCAAGAGTGTGTGTATATATACTTGAGCAATCCACCAACTACTCTATCCTTTACATTTTATCTAAAAACAAAATCTTCTAAAAACAAACCTAGACACAAGTCTTCATCTTCTTGAAGTCTTCCCTTGAAGCCTTCTCATCTTCTTGACTTGGTCCAAATACGGATCAAACCATGCTAACTCCAAAACTTGACTTTAAATCCTTTGTTGAAGCTATGCGCCTACTAAGATCTTGATCATAAATCTGTCACTAATTAAACACAAGATCATTAGTACTATAACTACATGAGTTGATCATCATCAAAACTAGAGTGATGGGCTTTCGGGCCAACATCTCACTCCTAGGATGTTAAGCCTAAGTATCAGGAGCGTAGGCTCTGATACCAATTGTAAATCACCTAGAGGGGGGGGTGAATAGGTGATATGCTAATCTAGTGAACTAAATGCGCTAAATGCGGAAGCTTAAAACAATTTTGCAACACACATAGTACAACACACAAGTGTAGCCGAATTTCCCGTGAAGGGCTCTGGACTAACTCCGCTTGATTCCCCTAGATAAGGGTTGAGGTGCTATATGAAGCTCTTGTGGTTAAGTATAAGTGAGGCACACACACAAGCAAGCCAAGCATATAAGAATGAGCAATATGAAATAATGTAAGGCACAACACAAGTATGAATGATATGGCAATATGAATAATGCAATGCACAAATAAAAGAGATAGAGTTGAGAGACAATGGATCAAACGCAAAGACAAGATATGTTTCGAGGTTCGAGCCCCTAGCTCTACATCCCTGCCTTCACCACCGTGAAGGATTTCCAATCCACTAAAGGAGTACCGAACTCCTCTCTCAACCAACAATGCCACCGAGGCAATACAACCACAATCCACCTCTACCGAAGAGGGATAAGGCCCGTAGCCAACAACAAACACAATCACCTCTACCGAAGAGGGATCCAAACACCACTCCGATCAACCTCTACCACAGAGGGATACACAAATAAAGGAGGGTTTACAACAAGTGGTCTCTTTCAACCACAAACTCTCTTTTCCACAAAACAAAGATCCTAAATAGATTAGGATAGAAGATATAGCTCAAGTGTGGAAAAACTAGGTGTTTTGAAAAACAAAAACTCAAAGAAATAATCTTGGGAAAACTCTTGAATATAATGGAAATGAAGAACAAACACAAATCTCCCAAAATTCTATTTCCTTTGATTTTTCCGAAAACCTAAAACAAATAAGATGAATCCTTTTTAGCACAAAACTCTTTTGAAAAACTTGTTTAAAATAGTAGAGAAAGTCTGGAAATTTTAGCTCTCAAAATCTTAGCCAAAACCCTAAAGGATTGGGGTTTATATAGGCCAAACAGAAAACTAGCCGTTAGGTTGATCTGGCAGCCTGACGGTCAGAAATATGACCGTTGGGGCATCCGGTCGACCGTCCGGCCGACCGCCCAGATACAGAGAGCAAGGCTCTCTGGTCCGGACGACCGCCCGGTCGGCCGGCCCAGTGTCTTCCAGACGTGTACAAGGCTGTGCACGTTGGTCGACCGCAACGGTCGACCGGCCTTTGGTGCGGTCGACCCGTGCGGTCGACCGACCTGGCCTGTCAGCCACAGTCTGGGTCAGAAACACATGTAAAAAATATTTCTAAAAATCTTTTAAGTCTTTGTAAAAATATCCAAAAATAGTTTTATCATTTTGCATTGATACATAAACATGTGATAAAAAGTTTAGCTCAAATATCAAGCATATGAACTATTTTTGTGTCTTATCATTTTTACCAAAAACCAAAACATGTATTTTATCAAACTTGGATTTTTCACTACATGAATAGGATTGTCAAAATAAGTTTGTTTAAAAGTTAAGCATGCATGTATAGAAAGAATACATCTACTATACATAAACCAATTAAACTTGTTTTGATCAA
The DNA here is from genome assembly GCA_038442645.1 of Agave tequilana. Classification (NCBI taxonomy): domain Eukaryota; kingdom Viridiplantae; phylum Streptophyta; class Magnoliopsida; order Asparagales; family Asparagaceae; genus Agave; species Agave tequilana. The sequence goes on along the minus strand of JAVJIF010000226.1, from coordinate 19,062 downwards.
CTATTCATGAAAACAAATATTGGTTAAACCAAAACCAAAAAACCAATATCCAAACATAAAACTTGTGTGTTGTGCACTTGAGCATATCAACTATTCTTATCTTTACAAATGGATCTAAACACACTAAACACTAGGATACCTAAGTCTTCTTGACGATCTTCATCTTCAAGCCGACTCGATCCCAAACTCCGTGATCCAACGAGCATGGCTATGTATCATCTTGACGCTCGGGCTCGGGAATCACCAAGTGAAAGCTTCCAAACTCCTCTTTTTGAAGCAATCACCAACTAATATCTTGATTAATGATCTGAAACTAAAATCACAAGATTATTAGTAAACATAACTACATGAGTTAATCATCATCAAAACTAGAGAGGAAGGCCTCTGGGCCAACATGGAGTAGTATGGATGCTGTTGTGTGCGTGCGTGGGTATATGCATGTAAGTGTGTGTATATATATACATGTATGTATATTAGTATATGTATGTGTATGCGTGGATATTATATATATATATATATATATATATATATATATATATATATATATATATTATATATATATATATATATATATATATATATATATATATATATATATATATATAAGGGTGTGTTTGTTAATGTGTGCCAGAGCACTGTGAGTGTGTAATTATGCAAGTGTGTCTGAATATATATATTATATGGGTATGGTTGTATGTTACAGCGATACAAACCCATTTGGTGAGATCCGGACCAATTGCAGGAGATTCGGATTTGTGCCGCTGTGGACCCGATACACTGGCAATTCGAAGACAGACCTGCGAGATGATTCGGAGGTTCGTACTGGTTCATGCAGTGAAGACCAGATGACGATTCGGATCCAAAATCACGTCAATTCATATGTGTGTTTGTTACTATTCTCTTCTTCAATAAATTCCATTTCATATCTAAATAATTGTTCATGAAGATTCACACCCGTTAACTACCGTCCACGTTCACATGTACTATACACAAAATGAATTGCCTTGTGAATATATTTATCTCCCTTAAATAAATCTTACATATTATACTTGATCCTGAACGTTATGATACCTCTTGGAAAACTTGACTGATTATACATGACATTTACCAGATAATCGATATTCATGTTATTTAAGTTAGTGGGGAATATTGTTATATAGTAACAACATCGTCCTTGCTTATCCTATTCACTAACATCATGTATTATGATTATACTATTGATGTTGACTTGCCATCACTGAGTTATCCCAGTGATCTAAGTGGCATGTACATTAATAATCTTGATAATATAATAACATGATATTAAACAACTTACGCCGGGATTGAGAAAATTGATGGAGGAGACAATATTTTTATTTTTGGTGGACCTAGGATATAAGTTGCGAAATACACCTAGAGGGGGTGAATATGTGTACTAGCTAATTAAGGACAAATGATACAGAATTAAAAACTAATTGCAAACACACTATGAGTAACCAAGAGTGAGCTCGAATTCCCTGTGAAGGGCTCTGGAACTACTCATCTATATTCCTCTAAATTAAGAGTTGAGGTGCTATTAGAAGCTCTCTTGGTTCAACACAAGTGTGGGCACACATAAATAATATCTAGCATGTATATGAATATGAACAAGTAATAACAATGCAAGATATAAGTGAGAGAGTTAAGAGATAGTGGATCAAACGCAAACACCAAGATATGTTTTGAGATTCGAGCCACTGTTCTACGTCCCCGCCTTCATACAGAAGGATTTTCACTATGTCCACACAGGACCTTCTGTAAAAGGACCTCCGCTGAGGAATTATAACTCAACACAGGGAGTACACAACTCCTCTTTAACACAATCACCTCAGCACAAGAGGAAAGGCATAAAGCCAAAGCAAAGAAAAAGTTTACAACTTGATAATCCAATAATCACAAACTCTCTCTTGGTGGTCTCAAAAGATCACATACAATTTTCTCGCAAAAATAAGATCCTAAAAATAGGAATAGAATGTAGCTCAAGTGTGAGAAACACAAAGTGTTTTGGAAAGAAAGAACGAAGAAAAACTCTTAGGAAAAACTTTTTGATAGATAAGGAAATGAAGAACAAAACTAGAATTCTCAAATATTGATTTTCTTTGATTTTCTAAAAACTTTGAAACAAAAAAAGAAAAGAGAATTTTTGGCACAAAAACTAGTTTTGAAAACTTGCTGAAAACACTTGAGAAGATGGGAAAAATTGTTGTTAAAAATCTTAGGAGAAACAAGAGGGAACTTATATTTATAGGATTCCCAAAATATAGCCGTTGGGGGTCCAAACAGGTCCAGAATGACTTGTTAGTCGACCGCCCGATCGACTGGCCAACAGTCAGATTTCTTACCGTTGGGGTTTCCGGTCGACCGCCCCAATGCAATTTGCCTGTCGGTCGACCGAGGCCAGAACTAGAGAGTAAACTCTCTGGTCGGTCAACCGGGGCCAAATTCAGAGAGCAAGCTCTCTGGATCGGTCAACTGGTCCTAGGCCAAGGCAGAGTGCACGTATCTGTGCACTTTGGCCAACCGGTCGGTCGGCCGAGATCTGGTCCGGTCGACTGCCGGTGGTCTCAGTCTGGGATTTTAGATTTGAAAACTTAGTCTTCTAAATACCCATAAAATCACAAAAAATCTGCAAAAATAAGTTCATGTAAGCACTTGAAATACAAATATATTTGATCAAAAATCACCGCATATTACAAACAATTTGAACTATTTTTGAGACATAAGAAATTAAGCTCGAAACAAATAATTGTATTTTCAAAACTCATTTTATTTTTATCTTCAAGAGTTTTTGAGAAGACTTCAAAATGAAAAACTATTTATCAAAATTTGTATAATTAGAAAAATAAGATATTGAAATATGTTTGATGTATAGTGTATATGAATAGAATCCAATACACATGTAAAAGAATATATCTATGTTTTTGACATTAAATCTAAAACTGAGTTTTGTTAAAAACAAAACTTGAAACACATGAACTAAAATCATCAAATAAGTTTTTCTACCATATGAAATAATAATGTATATGGATAAAATCCAATACACATTTAAACATGTAAACCTTGTTTCGATTCTATCTATTCATGAAAACAAAAGATGTGTTCTTGAAAATCTAAAAACGATTAAACCGAAAACTAAAACTATTGAACTTGTGTGTGTATATACTTGAGCATATCAAAACAAATCAATGTTACATAAGATCTAAACTAAACAAAAACTAAACAAACTGAGATCTTCTTGTCCATCTTCATCTTCAAGACAACTCGATCCAAACTTGATCCAAAGGAGCTAGATGCGATCGTTGCGATGTGAGCTCTTGAATCAACACTTGTTTGCTTCAACACTTTCACTGTGAATCTCTTGTTGAAGTCAAATCTCTACTAAGATCTTGATCAATATTTAAAACTTATTAAATACAAGATCATTAGTAAACAAACCTTTATAAGTTAATCATCATCAAAACTAAGGTCAAGAGCCTCTAGGCTAGATACGCAGCCGAAAGAGGGTTCTGCTGTAGGGTTCACGCGGGGTGACTAACACCCCATCCTATTCCTGTTCTTGTTCTTATTATATATGTTATACATGCTACTTGACTTGTTATACATGTTACCTGACTACCTTACGGTAGGACCGGTTCAGCACCAGAAGTCTAGACCGTGGTCTTGGGTATGTACGGGACCTACTTAAAACACAGACAATGTCTCCAACCAATCAGTTTTAATAACATAGAACCCTGATTGACATGTGTGATAGGTGTAGAATGAGATGCATCTATTATAGGTAGCAATCAGTGTTCGCTGACATAATTAATAACAAAACTGAATCTTACATTAACATTGATATATATATGTTATGATAGACACCTGACACCTGATTGGATACCTGACTTGACACATACTCTACTGTGTGTTATCCATATTATTGTTTATTTACTTTATGCATGTCTCTTCTTACCCAGTATATTTTTATAGCAGTATTATAGTATATGTACACACTGTTTTTGCACGTGCACCTTCCCTTTTTAATTTACACACTCATTAGGTCGCTTTCTGACGATCATAGATTTGCACGTTCAGATATTGGATATTTTATTGTATTGATTAGGTATTCAATGAGACCAGACATGTTGTGAACAGCTAGAGTTTCCCTCTACCTATTCTAGTATTCTTGTTTTTATTCCAGTTGTTTCTGTAGTTTCCTTGATTCTATATCATTACCAGTCTTTATTCTATTCTTTTATCATTTGTTATCATGTGTGGTCATTCATATATTATATTGTAGTTATAATGTCATTATAGTAATTATAGCTTGTTTCAGTTACTTTAGACTTAGCGTGTATATGTGGGATATTCTCCTCGCGTATATACATCTCCGACTCTTGTCGCGACACCGTTTTCACGTATTTTGGGAAGCAGAGCGTGACACACATATATAATGAGAACAAGGACAATTTAACATAATAGATGACACACACGTTCTTTTGTACAAGATTTCTCAAAAAAATACTTAATTACCATCAATACACTTCAGTAAATAAGTCACTCACTCTTTTTGAACTTCCAGTAATTTCATATCTGTATATGCCATTTTATTTTCATCGAACTGTAAACATATTCAATTTTTATTTATGTTAATTATAAACATTAATAAAAAAGCATAAATTTTTATAAGTCCAGAAGATTATACTTTTCTTAGAATAGGATTAATTTACGAAGTAATGATTTGACGCATAAACATCATAATATAATATCCACACACAATGAAATCTGGTTGACGAGGATACTACAAAAATTGAAATATGTGAGTTAAGCAAAAGTTAACACTTAAAAAACTTTTGTCGATTTCTGAAATAATTACCTGAATCCTCTTCCATGAAGTAAGTCTATCCCGTCATCTTGGATTCAACATGGTGAACGCCCTATTCAAGAATTACAGAAAATAAACAAGATTATTAATAAATATTTTAGAAGTATTTGATGCATTAATAAATATAAACAAGATTAAATAATCACAAATCAATTACTTTCTTGATATCTTTTTGCACTTCGCCTCCCAACGAGTCCAACTAGTATATAAGAGAAGAACTCGTATCAATCACGCACAGAGTCTAATAGCCACTATAAGATAAATTCATATATGAGAAATTAAATTAAATGTGTGTGACAATTAAATATTATTATTAGAATATCAATGCTTACCCCATATTATATGGTGCAAAATACAACCGGTTAGTCTGTCAACCTCTTTGTAATGTATCCATAACATAGCGAGCCTTCAATTCTGTTTCATCTACATGGCTAGCCACAAGTGCTATATGGTATCGACAAATAAAATCATACAAGTGACTCAAGCCCGTGTCCACACATTAATCATATAAGTACCTAAAATTATAAGAAATTACCAAGATGGGTTATATATAAAGCAATTATTATTTTATTAATTGAAAAAACATACATTAATTATTCACTTTATGTACAAATAGATACATGTCGCGCTTATCTCCTGGTGGCCTATGAACCTTTTGAGGTCGTTACGCTCGAGGTATATGGTCATTTTAGTTAAAAATAGCTTTATATCCACGGGTATTGTGATGATGGATCGATCTCCCATAACTTGTTCATATGCAGCAATTTTTACCAGTTTGCTATCTGGTGGAGTAGTCACTGGCTGATTGACTGACTCTGCAAATGTCTCCATGCTCTGTGGAGTCATAGCCTGAACCACCTCTTTCCTTTTAGCCTTTGCCTATCATGATACAATGACTAAATAAAATTGTGCACTAAATAAAATTGTGGAATTGGTAGAAAAGCATCCATATCCAATGGATCCATGATACTCGCTCTTATACTATCGGATCCAATTGGTCCGGTCAGAATGATTTGATCATCACCGGTGTTGAAAGCTTGTCCGTTCACCACAACACGATTTTCTTGTTCAATGGCCAAATTAGAATAAACCCACCCTGAGACAACCATATAATAAGCATGACAAATAAGCATGTAAGTGTGTAGGTTTATATGTGTGTGTGTATGTGTGTGTGTGTACATGTATGTGTTTGTATAAATATTAAATAAGATTACTTCTAGAATCTTGGATAAATCTTTTAAAATTGTACAACTTTCACTGCCGCTCTGTGGCGTATAATGGGGTGGCAGATAGCTTGGCGAATTAGTATCCATTTGGAATTTCTGCCGCATTTTTTTCAATTTCAGACATGAAGAAAGTTCTGAAATCATCTTCTCGCCTCTTATATTCATCTTCTCGCTTAATCCATTCATCTTCTCGCCTCTTCCATTCTTCTTCTTGAATTTTTCTTTCTTCTTAAAGTTTGACTTCCACCATTAAGCAACATCTTCGTTTGTAGTACCTTGACGGTGTCGGTGAGAAGTATGAAAGTAGTTGGACATAGTAGCCCATGTCCGGTGCCTCGAACATGACCGGGGTGCTCGGGGTTTACCCAATGCCATGGATAAAATATTATTCATCCCAGATAGAAGAATGTCTCCCTGAGATGCCGACTGAGAAGGATGGTCCTACAAAAAAATTTGAAGAGAAACACATGTGTTTGTTTCAAATAAGAGAAAACGGTTATGATAATTTTGTTGTAAATTAAACACTGACAATTTCACTTGCAACAGCTTGACTTTCAATATTTTTGTATAGACCATCTTTTCTAACCCTAACTTTAACCTACAACTCATGGTTGAAAATTGAGGATACAAATGAATCATCCTCAACTGATCTCTGCGTTATCTGTTGCACAAAACATCTAGAAAATACATAAGTAAGAATTCACAAAAGAATATTTAAACATTAAAAATCAACATAAATTTTTCTTACCAGTTCTTGTTCAAGTTGGGCATATCCTTTACGAGATAGTATGTGGGGATAGTTATTCAAATCTTAAATATCTTTATTCTTCTGACTTAAAACCTATTAAAAAATAATTACTAAGTAAGCATTAAGATTTCAAACAAGACATTTAATTATTAAACACATTTTAGTTATGTTGTATTAACCTGAAATTCTGTAGTACTACGCTGAAATATGAACCGATCCCATACTTTATCATCAATGCAATCATATTCCAATGGGGGTTTCTGTTTTACCTTCATTTATGTACTCTCTTGTAAACTTATTTTAAATTGCCTCCATATTTTTCTGACAAAAATTAGTAAAGAACGACGGTACCCCTCATTCAATTTGAATATAATCTACAATACATCACAAAAAATATTAATGTGTAGTGGACGTGTGTGTTGATGCCATGCTTCATGTGTGCATGTGTGTGCGTGCGCTTCATGTGTGCACGTGCTTGATTTGTGAGTGTGGTAGTGGTGGTGGTGGTTGGTGTACATGTGTGTGTGTGTGTGTGTGTGTGTGTGTGTGTCATATATGCTTAAATGTGTGTGTGTCATATATGCTTGATGGTTGTAGGGGGTATGTGTGTATGTCATCCTTGATGTGTGTGTGTCATATACGCTTAATGTGTGTGCGTGGTGGTGGTGTTTATGTGTGTGTGTGTGTGTGTGTGTGTGTGTGTGTGTGGGTGGTGTTTATATGTGTGTGCACCATATATGCTTGAAGTGTGATAGTGGTGGGGGTGGTTGGGGGTGTGTGTCTCATGCTTGATGTGTGTGCGCGTAGTGACGGTGTACATATGTGTGTGTGTGCGCGCTCCATGCTTGATGTGTGTGTGCCATATATGCTTGAAGTGTGATGGTGGTAGGGGTATGTGTGGGTGTGTGTGTGTGTGTGTGTGTGTTTATATAGACAATTAAATTATTCTGAATTTACTTATAGAAATATCTTTTCAGATCTTTTTCTTGAGCTCTTCAGGAACCTTGCGCCAATCGAAAATGTCAATGGGGACATAATGAGAGCCACACTTCCAAGATAACTCAGTAATTTTTTTCTGAATTTTCTAATCGGTTGATTCTTCTCATTGAACTCCACCAAAATTTTCTTTCCCTGATTTCTTGCTAAGATGAGATCACCCATCTTTGTAAGGCCTCAAGTCATCTTCTTTGTCATACTTGTTGGCCCAAGGCCCATCACTCTAGTTTTAATGATGATTAATTGATGTAGTTATGTACTAATAATCTTGTGATTATTTAGTTTTAGATATTTGATCAAGATCTTAGTCAGTGTTTAACTTCAACAAAATATTCGAAGTCGAGTTTTGAAGCTAACACGTGTTGATTCAAGAGCTCGCACTTCAAGATCACATCAAGTACTCAAAGAAAAGTCTAGCTCATGAATCAAGGTTTGGACCAAGTCAAGATGAAGAAGAAGATTTTCAAGACTTGAGTCGTATTTGTAAGTGTTAAGTTTTTTGTTTTTAGATAAAATATAACGGATAAATTAGTTGTGAATTACTCAAGCTCATATACACACACACACAAAATATTTCAAAAGATTTCATGTTAATAGTTTTGATTTTGGAAAATTCATGTTTTGATTTTGGTTTTCGAAGATTATACATATTGGTTTCATGAATAGATTCCATCAAAATAAGTTTACATAGTTTATATGTTTATTAGATTTCATCCATACACATTGTTGCTTCATAATATTTAGAAAAACTTATTTGATGTTTCTAGTTCATGGTTTTTAAATATTGTATTAATCAAAACTTATATTGAGCTTAATTGTCAAAAACATTGATATTTCATCTTATATGTGTATTGGATCATATCCATCCACACTATGCTTCAAAAGAATTTAAAATATCTTATTTTTATATTTGAACAAGTTTTGAAAAATCATTTTTCAATTTGAAGTTTAATTTTGAAAAATACGATTTTTGGTTTAAGGCTAAATTTCTATATCGCAAAAATAGTTCAATATGTTTATAATATGTATTAATTTTTGATCACACATATTTGTAATTCAATGTGTTTCAATAAACTTATTTTTGTTTATTTTATGAGATTTATATAAAATTTTAGGGTTTTTACAAGTTGGATTTCCAACCCTTTAAAACCCTGACCTGGGCTTCTGGCGGTTGACCGACTGGTCGATCAAAGAAGAGGTCAGTCGACCAAGTGGTCGACCGATGTGCATAGAATGTGCACAGAGCCTTGGCTTGAGGGCCTGTCGACCGGGCGGTCGACCGATCCAGGGAGCTTGCTTTCTGGATTTGGCCTTAGTCGACCGAGCGGTCAACCGATCAGCCAGATAGCAGTGCTCTCTAGTTCTTGCCTCGATCGACCGACAGGTCAAGACCTGGGTACAGTCGACCGGGCGGTCGACCAGTAACCCCAAAGGTCAGAAAAATGACCGTTGGCCGGTCGACCGGCCGGTCGACCGACAAGCCATCTTGCCTCCCGACGGCTAGTTTTCTGCAACCTATATATTGGGTGTTTTGGGCCAGTTTTGGCCAAGATTTTTAGGCATATTTTTTAGAGCTATTTTCTTATCTTTAACAAAAGTTTTTCAACAAGATTTAAGAGCTTTATTTCTATATCAAAAGAGATTTTTTCAAGAGTATTTCTCTTGTGTTTTCAAAAGAATTCCTTGAGTTTTTCCTCCACAAATCTATCTACTTTTCTCACACAAACTTGAGCTTTTTATTGCTCTACTTTTTCTCTAGGATCATTTGTTACAAGAGTTATTTTTGGTGATCAAAGTGTAAAAATCACCAAGTGTTCATCTTTGTATTTGAGGAGGCAAACTTGTGGGCTCGTCTTGTGAAAAGTTCTTGAGGGATCTCGGTGTAGAGGTGCAGCCTTCACAAGGTAGTGTGCTTGCGTGTGTTGTTCTTACGGGAACAAGTGAGAGACTTGTGGGTCCAAGAGTTCTTGGGGAGCTCGTTGTAGGTGTTGCGGTACCGAGCGATCTTACGGGATGAATTATAGTGAAAATCCTTCATAGTGTTGAAGGCGGGGACGTAGAGCAAGTGTGCTCGAACCTCGAAACAAATCTTCCTTATTTGTGATTGATCATCTCTCTCTCACTTGTGCGTTTTATCTTGTATGCTTTTATTGTTAATATAATTATATGCTTAATATACTTGTGTTTAATTGTTATATGCTTGGGATTGATTGTGTGCTCTTACTTGTATTTAACCAAGAGATCCATGGTAGCACCTTAGCTCTTAATCTAGAGGAATCTTGAGTAGATAGTCCAGAGCTCTTCACTGGGAATTCGGCTACACTCTTGTGTTATACTTTGTGTGTTAGCCTATTAGTCTTTAATTTGCATAATTAGTTTTAATTTCGTATTAGTTTTGCATTTGATTAGCCCGTCACATATTCACCCCCTCTATGTGACCTACAAGTGGTATCAGAGCTTGGTACTCTTGATTTGGGTCTAACAATCTTGAGTTAAAGATTTTTATTTTAGCTAATCACAATATTTTGTTTACACACATATAGACTTCATGACACCTCCTATGTTTGACATTCTTAACCTCCAAACTTGAAAAGTTTATGTCCATGTACCTAAAAGTCCTAGGTATTTATGTCTATTTTATCATCATTTAAGATTCATATTTTGTAAATGGCAAAAATCTGAGGCTAATGCAAAAGTCCTCATACATTAAAGAGTACTCTAAATGATGATTATTTATCTAGGGTTGCTAACTTTGATTAGGCTTTTGTAGTATGGAACACTCTTTGCTCGCTTAGGGAGCACACGCCAAATGAAAAAGAGAGTGACTCGGATGATGAAAGTGATGCTTCCAACACATGCTACATGGTCCAAGGGGATGACCCCCTTGAGATATATTCTGAATCCAAGCTTGATGAAGATGCTGACATGCTATTTGATGAGCTTGCTTCAACTTCTTGAAAAATATGATTTGCTTAAAATAGAAAATAAAAGTTTGAAAAAAAAAATGATTTAATTTTGAAAGAATAAGATTCTTTTAAAAACAAATTTGAAATTATTTCAAAGAAAAGGAACTTTTAAAAATCAAGTTATTTTGATTGAAAAGAAAAAGGAGATTGCTTTAAAGGAAAATAACATTTTGAAAATGAAAAATGTTTTGAAAGAAAAATCAAAATTTTCCAAAATGAAAAGGATTGTAGATTCTCATGCTTCTCATGTTACTTCTTCTAAAATTAATAATGATATCTCAATTATGAAGAAGAACATTGATTGTTTGGGTTCTACTTTGAGCTAATGTGCAAACATAACAAGTTAGAATTCATATTTCGCAAGAAATAAGTTCCACACATACATGCACATATCCCGTGGCATACATATGCACACCACGCTCACACTCACACCACTCATATGCATGTTAGAATGTACAAAAGTACACATTGCGGCCGCAAAGGTCATCTTGCAAAATTTTTCTTTGATAGATTAAATTCTTTAAATTTTGCACCTAAAATGTTTGGGTTCCTTATATGCTAACCCCCATGGATCCAAAAAGAAAATATGGCTACCAAAATTCTCACTTCTTATGCTTGATGTAGCTGTGGGCTCTCACATAACGCGAGAGTAGTGGTGCCTTGATGGCGGATGCGTTTTGAGCTCAAAGATCATATTTATGGATGCATCACCTTCAAAGATGTTTGGTGGGAGGGCCACTATGATTTAGAGAAATAGAGACTAGCCCTACTGGTGTTGGTAACTATCTCTATCATCTTTATTTTTTTTCTTGCTTTTATTGTTGATTTTAGCATATCATGTTTTCCATGTTCATTATGTTAAATGCAATGCTTATTAGATATATGATATACATAGATAGTCTTTGAGATACACCCATATTTATATAGATTCATATGTTTGTGTTCACACTTTTGTTTAGCTATTGTGTATATCCTAGTTATAAAACATTTACATTTACCCTAATGATCTTTTTTGTGCTTCATATTTTAATTACTTATTTGAATGTAAATTCTAAAAACTTGTGTTTATACTTGTACAATTAGTTAGTCGCACTTTATTATTATGTATTTGTATTTTATTGCTCTCATTACTTGTGCTTGTATAACCTAGTTTTGATGATTCTTCTATTTTTACTTGTTTTTCCTATTTTTGTACATGTTTTTATGTTTACTTCGTATATATGTTAATTTTGTCTAAAACTATAGCCATACAAGTTTATCCTAGAGTCACTCACATTCATGCAATATTTTTTTATGGACTCGTTTATGTTAGGATATGTATGTATACTTTAGTTTTGACAAACATACATATACCTTGAAGTTGTTTAGTTTTGATGAAAATTAAATTTTTCATAGTTTCATATTTTTGATAAAGAATTTACTTGTTTTGATTGAGCTTAATTGCCTTATTTTCATGATTATGTTTATTACATGATTCTTATGCACTATATCTTGTTTACTCATGGTTTTGGTTCATGATCCTATATGAGTTTTATAGATTTTTGAGTGTCGATTCTCGTGTAATTTTCATATTTCATGAATACATTTATGTCTTATTCCTTACTTGAAGGATTTAGTACTAGTTTTCAAAATTATCTTTAAACTAGTCTTTATTCTTCAATTGGTAGAGTTTTTAAATATGTTAAAATGATTTTCAAATCTTATTTTTAAAAACTCCTACCTTCAAAGGGTGATTGGTTGGGTGACCATGCCTTGTGTGCCGAAATGAATATCTTTTTATCATATGCATGATAAGGGTGGATTGATATGAGTTATACACATGATTTCTTTGCCATATCATTTTTGTATACTCATATGTGCTTTTTATATGTATGCTACAAATTTCAAGTTATATTTCATACATACATATATATAATCTCTTGTGCTTAAATTAAAAATGTCTATACACATTTTTTATAGCACAAATTATTTCAATTGATATCTTTACAAGCTTATGCAAGTATTTGATTGTTATTTTTAAAAAAAAAGGGAAAAGTTTTTTAAAGTTTAAATAATTTTATAATAGTAATGTTTATCTACAAGTTGTTATCAACATTTGTTTTGCCACCTACAAGTGAAATATCAAAATTTGTTTTATTAATTACAAGCAATTTCAAAATTTGTTCTAAATTGGAATCAAAATTTGTTTTAAAAAGTTTTTCAAAATTTGTTTGAAATGTATTGCTTATATGCAAGGGAAGCTTAACATCTCCTCTATATATAGATTCATTTTGAGTGTGTTTTACATATTGAGGAGCTTGACCTCTCTTCTTTATGTGATACACGTGTATAGGGGATCTTAACATCTCCGTCTATACATTGTATACTATACTTATGTGGGTTAGGGTCTAGTCATCCCTTCTCCATGTAATCCATGTATGCAGAGGGAGTTCACCTAACATACTTTTCTCTTCATGAATTTATAATGCAAATATATTTTCTTGTTTGTTTATCTTCACCTCTTTGTTGATGAGTTGCCAAAAAAGGGGAGAAGAATTTAGAATTTATATATGCATGTTTAGTAGAGTTTATGCATATATATGTGTTTATGTTATTTAGTTTATGTGCTTCATTGAATATATTATGTTTTATTGCTATGCATGAGTTAAAGGGAGCTTCAATGAAGCGTATCTTTAATCCATGCATATATAACTCCATGAGTTTTGCCATCATCAAAAAAGGGGAGATTGTTAGCCAAAAGGCCATCACTCTAGTTTTGATGATGATTAACTTATGTCGTTATAGTACTAATGATCTTGTGCTTATTTAGTTTTAGATATTTGATCAAGATCTTAGTCAGTGTTTGTAACGCCCCGATCCCAAGGATACGGAGTCGTTATGGCGACGTACATACGCGAGGTGAAAACACACTCACGAGTACGTTAAGCCTTAATACAGGACATCACCTCTATATACACAAGGGTTCCAGCATGCAAGAAGTACAAGAATACCTGCAGAAAGAGGTTAGTGATCATAACAAATAGGAAGAACAGGGATAAATAAGATAACAGCAATAAATCATAAAGATACCTATGAAGGGTCTCGATGAGGAGTCTCCTATGTGCACAATAGACTATCTGTCAATACGATAAATCACTAAGATACCTATGAATAGTCCCGATGAGGAATTCCTATGTGACTCCAAGGCACTCTCTGAAGCTACGGTAACTCGGATCTCCAACCTGGGCACGCAAACCCAGGGTCATCAGAAAGCGACCTAGTGAGTGGTAAAATGAAGGAGGCAGTAATATATACTATAATAATACAAGCATGATACGAATATATAATACATGATGTTGTAGAAGTGATACCATATAATAAGCATATATGAAGCAGTAGAAAATATAGAAACATGTCCTCTTTTAATACCATCACTACCTAGCCGGTTATCATCGGGTCATGAGTCGTATCCAGTTTATATAATAAATAATGTTGTCTAGTGATGATGTGATGGACATGAACATGGTAGTGATGTAAATGAATATGTAGATGAAGTATGCAACATAACCATCCTACTGTGTTGTGCTTAAGCAGCAGATAGTCCATGCAAAACAGAATATATGCAGATAACAGCAATGCAGAGTATACATGTACATGAGTAAGATGCTCCTACAGAATGTATAGCATGAAACAGGTAAGGACAACATATACAGGTAACATGATAGCGGCGAAGTGATCAGGTACAGGAACATGTACAAATAAACAATAGAATACATGGACTCGGCAAGTCATGTTCTTTATACAATAATAACAAACAGTAGCACTCGGTATTTTAATCAATCTCTTCCAGTGTCCCATACCACTGGTAGTTCAAACTGGAGCCCGCACTCCAGTCGAACCCATCCGAACATGGCAAACGGGTACCATTATCCAAACGAGAGAGTGACCAAATAACAAGTGTTCCTGACGTCACTATTGTTGGGTTATCATGTACTGGGTCTGAATAATCAGTGCACTGAGGATGCCTCCATCATGCCGACACCCCGCGATGTGGGATTCTAGAGGTGGCCCCCACGGATTCAAGAGGTGGCCCCCACCATGTCTGTGGTGCGGCACTTTGTTCCGTGTGGCACTTAGTTCCACACGCCATGTGCCGGACGCCAGCATGACCGTGTATATAACGGGAATACCATGTATAACAAGAATACTGAGTCTGGTCAGTAACAATATCAATAACAAGAACACCGGAGACATCCTCGTCACCCAACACCAGACGGAGGTGAGGATTCTAGAGGTGGCCCCCACGGATTCAAGAGGTGGCCCCCACCACGTATAGGTGTGATGTGGCACTTTGCTCCGTGTGGCACTTAGTTCCACACATGTTCCGCCGGACGCTGGCGTGACTGTGCTAATAACGGGTGTACCAGAATACAAGTATGAACTACACAGTATATCAAGTACTAGAACAGTACATGGTAGCATGATAACGGGAAACAGAAACAGTAGATGTGAGATGCCACGCATCGCATATCAACAGATCATATATCCAGTAACGAGAATAACAATATCAGTAACGGGAACATGTATCCAGTAAGGAAATAACAATATCAGTAACGGGAAAACAATCATACAACATGAATACAGTAACATGGAACAATAAGACATGTAACATGAACATGGATCCATATGACAAGAATATAAACACAAGCCATGCATGTATACTGGTGAATATATATGTGCTTCATGAACATGCAATACTAGTGTCAAGTGGAACCGTGATGTGTAAACATGGCATAACTGAGTACCGAGCAGGCATGTAATGATGAGGAAAATAATATGAAATGTTGGTCTTTCGTGCAGTGGTGCATCTATATGTCGGTGGCATATGAATACGAAATAATAGAGTGACGTGTCATAATATCGGTGCAACATGTACATGCGATAACAGTGTCCCGTGTGACTGGATATGTAAGTCATGGTGTCCCGAGTATATGTTTAGTCTACCAAGTCTCAATGTGACAGATGGACGGCTACCAAGTCTTTATGCAACAGATAGACGGAAGTATACAATGCGTTGTATGCAAACAACCGTGTCCGGTGTGATAGAACTAGATCATTTACTCGAGTGTTACATATAGGTTTCACCACAGTATGAAACATAATGATCTGGTTGAATTATTAAGTTAGTGACTAGTGTTCCTCATCTCATTAACTAACCAATCAGTCCATGGACTACATCGGGTTTTATTATGCCTTAATTGCAGGTATTACACTAATTATCATGATTTATCGATAATCATGTTTTATTCTTATTAGGCAACCAATCAAAATATTAATCATGATAAAATATAATTTATAAAAGGAAAACACTCACTAACTGGCCATGGGAATGTAGCTCTCTTTCCCACGATCGCAACGGATCCAGAATCGTCCAAATCGGAGTCCGGATGCTCCCGATATCTCTCGAATACTAAAAGGAATAAACAATGGTTAAATCTGTAACGCCCCGATCCCAAGGATACGGAGACGTTATGGCGACGTACATACGCGAGGTGAAAACACACTCACGAGTACGTTAAGCCTCAGTACAGGATATAACTTCCATATACACATGAGTTCCAGCACAAAATAAGTACAAGAATACCTGCAGAAGAGGTTAGCGATCATAACAGATATGAAAAAGAGGGACAAATAAGATAACAGAAATAAATCACTAAGATACCTATGAATAGTCCCGATGAGGAATTCCTATGTGACTCCAAGGCACTCTCTGAAGCTACGGTAACTCGGATCTCCAACCTGGGCACGCAAACCCAGGGTCGTCAGAAAGCGACCTAGTGAGTGGTAAAATGAAGGAGGCAGTAATATATACTATAATAATACAAGCATGATACGAATATATAATACATGATGTTGTAGAAGTGATACCAGATAATAAGCATATATGAAGCAGTAGAAAAATATAGAAACATGTCCTCTTTTAATACCATCACTACCTAGCCGGTTATCATCGGGTCATGAGTCGTATCCAGTTTATATAATAAATAATGTTGTCTAGTGATGATGTGATGGACTTGAACATGGTAGTGATGTAAATGAATATGTAGATGATGTATGCAACATACCATCCTACTGTGTTGTGCTTAAGCAGCAGATAGTCCATGCAAAACAGAATATATGCAGATAACAGCAATGCAGAGTATACATGTACATGAGTAAGATGCTCTTACAGAATGTATAGCATGAAACAGGTAAGGACAACATATACAGGTAACATGATAGCGGCGAAGTGATCAGGTACAGGAACATGTACAAATAAACAATAGAATACATGGACTCGGCAAGTCATGTTCTTTATACAATAATAACAAACAGTAGCACTCGGTATTTTAATCAATCTCTTCCAGTGTCCCATACCACTGGTAGTTCATACTGGAGCCCGCACTCCAGTCGAACCCACCCGACATGGCATACGGGTACCATTATCCAAACGAGAGAGTGACCAAATAACAAGTGTTCCTGACGTCACTATTGTTGGGTTATCATGTACTGGGTCTGAATAATCAGTGCACTGAGGATGCCTCCATCATGCCGACACCCCGCGATGTGGGATTCTAGAGGTGGCCCCCACGGATTCAAGAGGTGGCCCCCACCATGTCTGTGGTGCGGCACTTTGTTCCGTGTGGCACTTAGTTCCACACACCATGTGCCGGACGCCAGCATGACCGTGCATATAACGGGAATACCATGTATAACAAGAATACTGAGTCTGGTCAGTAACAATATCAATAACAAGAACACCGGAGACATCCTCGTCACCCAACACCAGACGGAGGTGAGGATTCTAGAGGTGGCCCCCACGGATTCAAGAGGTGGCCCCCACCACGTATAGGTGTGATGTGGCACTTTGCTCCGTGTGGCACTTAGTTCCACACATGTTCCGCCGGACGCTGGCGTGACTGTGCTAATAACGGGTGTACCAGAATACAAGTATGAACTACACAGTATATCAAGTACTAGAACAGTACATGGTAGCATGATAACGGAAAACAGGAAACAGTAGATGTGAGATGCCACGCATCGCATATCAACAGATCATATATCCAGTAACGAGAATAACAATATCAGTAACGGGAACATTATCCAGTAACGGAAATAACAATATCAGTAACGGAAAACAACCATACAACATGAATACAGTAACATGGAACAATAAGACATGTAACATGAACATGGATCCATATGACAAGAATATAAACACAAGCCATGCATGTATACTGGTGAATATATATGTGCTTCATGAACATGCAATACTAGTGTCAAGTGGAACCGTGATGTGTAACATGGCATAATTGAGTACCGAGCAGGCATGTAATTATGAGGAAAATAATATGAAATGTTGGTCTTTCGTGCAGTGGTGCATCTATATGTCGGTGGCATATGAATATGAAATAATAGAGTGACGTGTCATAATATCGGTGCAACATGTACATGCGATAACAGTGTCCCGTGTGACAGGATATGTAAGTCATGGTGTCCCGAGTATATGTTTAGTCTACCAAGTCTCAATGTGACAGATGGACGGCTACCAGTCTTTATGCAACAGATAGACGGAAGTATACAATGCGTTGTATGCAAACAACCGTGTCCAGTGTGATAGAACTAGATCATTTACTCGAGTGTTACATATTTAAACCCTTTTCTTTTTCTTTCTTTTCTTTCCCCTTCTTCTCTTCTCTGGATTTCTCCTCTTCCAGCGACTTCCTTCCACCGCCATAGGTCCCCTCTTTAAATCTCTCTCTCTCTTTCCAAATCTCTCTTTAAACCTCTCTATCTCTCTAATCTCTCTCTCTCTCTTCTCTCTCTAAAAACACTCTCACTCTCTTTTTCCCCCTCTCACTGCAGGCAGCGTGGCCTGACCCATG
Organism: Agave tequilana; assembly: GCA_038442645.1. NCBI lineage: Eukaryota > Viridiplantae > Streptophyta > Magnoliopsida > Asparagales > Asparagaceae > Agave > Agave tequilana. The sequence continues at coordinate 340 of JAVJIF010000226.1, read as the reverse complement.
CCCGCGGCCCAGGCCCCCCGGCCACGCGCCACGCAGGCACCGCCCATCGCGCCGGTCGCCGCCGCCGGCCGCGCCCCAGCCACCGCCGCCGCCCCCTGTTTCCCCCTCCTGGTCTTCTTCATCTTCTTCTTTTTCTCCCCTTGTCTGTAAACCTCTCTCCCTCACCCTCACACTCTCTTTATCTCTCATCCACCCTCTCTCTCACTACCTCCGCCGCCGCCGCCGCCGGGACCGCCGCCGGCGGGGCCCTCCTGCCGCCGGCCAGCTGGACTGGCCGGCCACAGTGCGCGCGCGCAGCAGCCTCCCTGCTGCTGCTGCCGCCCTTGTTCCTTTGATGGGT
>JAVJIF010000225.1:0-71687 GCA_038442645.1 Agave tequilana | reverse complement strand
TACACAATGACGGGGAGCCGTCCCCATCACACCAGAGCCGTTGCAGGAGTCTCAGCCCCCGCTCCCACCTCGAAGCGAGGACTCTCGGCATCTGAGGTCTCGCTGTCTTCCACAGCAAACAAACTCCTCTATACCTGGGGTGCGAACCCTTTTGCCCTCCCTTTTCTCAGAGGCCTTCTGCCTCAGCCGTGAGAAATAACTTCACACCAGAACTGTTCACCTTGAATTCGAGAGGTGTGGAGTTGGAAGTGGCATACCACTGACAGAATCACAAGGTCATCAGGAGATTGGGAGCCCTCAACGGCGTACGCAGCCGCGCCCCAGTACCGCCTGCAGTAAAGAACCGCTAGGCCCAGGCCCATCATTAAGGCTCCCATAAAAGCCAGATTGAGATTCGGGTTGCCCGCGTACAGTGGTCATATCCAAACTGTCGAGCAAACCGACTTGGGATGTAAGGCTCCAAGTAGCAGCTATCCCCGCTCCGTACAATAGATGTGAAGGCCGGATACTGACAGCCACTCAAAAATTCCCCGGCTCAGGGACGAATGCCCCTTCCCCGCATCTTTGAACTCTTCCCCATAGCCTGCACCCGAATACGGGAAAAAAAACAGCGGAAGAGACTATAGACGTCATAACGACGTACTAAATTTACGGGCCTCAGCCACGTAAGTCTTCTGCCACGAGCGTCCTTCGAATCGGCAGAGAAGCGCCATTCGAACACCTTGCGGGGATCCTCTCCGGCTTCGATTAGAGAAGGACAATGCAAGGCGAACTATGCCATCAAGTAAGTATACGGCAGACCTATTCTGGGGTTAGGTCTGTCGTGGGGCGAAATGGTCCCCTTTCACGCTTCGTCGTTGGTGGCCTGCAAAAAGCCTCCGTTAATGCACGAAGGCCTCTCTGGATACAGTACACCATGGCCGAGAGAAGTCCCAGAGGACGACCATGAACCAAACGAACAGCGGGCAGCAAAACATTTGATGAACGATGTCATCCGAAGAAGACGGCACCACGCACCTCTTCAGCCAGACTGTCAGGAAGCCAACCAGAAGTGCCTTCTGGGACATCGGCCTGCGCGCCTGATGATGGAAGCTTCGAAGAACATCACCCTGCCCTAAGGGACCATCGTCTTCCTTCAAACCTAGATCCCCTTGGGAGTGCTTTTGCATCCGGTTAAAGATGTCTTCATCAGCAACTCCGCAATGTGCTGCCTCAGGAGCATTCTCCATATCTGGGAACAAATAGTCTCCCCAGCTTTTCAAGCTACAGGAGGTTCCCTTATTGCCCCCATGCATGCTGGAGCAGATGTACAAGTGGCACATCAACTCCTGGTAGGTCTCGAACAAGGCAGGCTCCTGCTTCTCCTAGAAGAGCCAACTCTGCCTCGCATGGAAAGTATTCTTCATAGGGAAGATACCAAAAGGCAGAACAGAGACTTCCCACATCTCATGCAAGGTCATACCCAACTCACCGACAGGGGTGAAGAAAGTCCCCGAAGCTGGGCAATACAATTCAAAATGGCGTAAAAGCACGCCACGTTCATCTCAATACCGTGGCAGGTCGCCCTGACGGCCTCGTAGAGGTTCAGCCTCTCCAAATCCTCCTCGAAATGAGCAAGGATGTAAGTAGTCAAATCCACCCACCATGCCTTCGGAGGGTGAATCCAGCCTGGAGCCCTGAAATCAGAGGCCGGGTAGTTCCCATTAACCTTGAAGAATTGGTTGCCAAAGGTCAACGCCACTGCAGGATTTTCTCCCACTGAGATGTCCCGCGACACATTCCCAGGATGTAGGCCCATTATGCAATGAGGAGGCCCCGCTCTTGCATAACCAGGAGATTGAAGCATCAATTTTCTATGTGAACAGAGTCAGTACTTCGGCTCACTTCCCACGACATCTTCCGAGCCTGCGTCACGCACTGGAAGGAAGACAAAGAAAAATGGCGCTTGTTGGACGGAAGGTAGAACCTCTTGCCATCCAACTGGAAAATCCATTGACCTTCCCCTGCATGTAATTGGTGGTCAGGGTCTGGTGCGGCATCCCCTAACATGAAATCGGGCTTCCTATAAACTCGACGGTCGACATCTTCAAGGGGAGCTGTGGCCAGGATACTCTCGTGGTATATTGATCACCACCATGAATAAGCGTATCTCTGACGAGAGAACTCCGCTCACTGAACAGAGAAGCCTGCCCTTGAAATTGCAAGCTGATATTGCCATCCGGTCCCATGGTCATCCCGAACAGGTTGTTGAAGGACCAGGAGTATAGTGTACTGCAGGAACAAAGAGAAAAACTATGATTAATCATCAGCCGAAAGAGGACTAAAATCAGAACGCAAAATTTGACAAGGCATAGCCTCGCCCTCTGAGCAGGGATTGGCCTAGACGATAGCTTCGTCCCGAAGCTTAGCTTCGTAGCTGCAGTGTAACTCCGCATCGCACACGAGGACAGGATGCAGGAAAACATTCAAGTGTTAGCTTCGCTTTGGAAGCTTAGCTTCGAACAACAGGATGTGACAAAACCTCGAAGGATAACTTCGTCAGAAGGGCATTATGGTCCTTTTCTGTCAAATTTCAAAGGACAGCTTCGCATCCTGTCATTCAACAGGATGTGAACCGCCTAAAGGTTAACTTCGCTTGGAAGCTTGAAGAAGAACTCTTCAGTTCTTGGATTCCCGATCAAGAAATCAAAGTAAAATCAGGGAAATGGACTCCCTAAAATCACGAGACCATGATTGTTCTCATGTTGGATTTATCCAAGGACAGCCAAAAGTCGGCCTTAAAGGAGAGACGACAGTCTCTAATCAAACGGGAAAGTTCCCTACCGGCGAATGGTCGTTTGATGACCGGAGGAGGAGAAAAACCCTCCGCTGCAGAGGTTGCGATCTCTTTTCCCGCTCGTCTCCTGGGCGCCATGAAGAACTGTGGAAGTTCTTGAATTCTGAAGAAGAAAGATGAAGAAGAAGAGTCAAAAGTCTCTAAAAAATTTTTCAAGTGAAGAGATCTGCCCTCTCTACAGTCCGATCGGACTTTTATAGCCAATGAGCGCCTGAAACGACGCATCGAAAACAGTACAGGCTGTCATTTCAAATTAATTTGAAATGCCGCCTAAAGCGCCTTCCCGAGAAGCGCTGATTCAGCCACTAAGGCTTAACCTCGCCAATGAGCCGAAGTGCGGACTTCGCACAAGTTCATCAAGAATCTTCGCCAAAAAGGTGGCCTTAGCCCACTAAGGGTATAGTTCGCCGACATGCCAGCATCGTGCGAAGCTCATCCAAAAAGGACCCTGTCCTTAACTCTGCACAAAGTTTAGCCCCGCTATGGCCAAATTCTCAATGAAGACAAAAAAAAATAGATGAGCAGAAAATGAACTTTCATTGATTTAAGAGGAAAGGTACATTGATATTACATCAAGGTTATGTTTCGTACAACAGATTCAGTTGCTCAGCAAGATCATTGTGCAAAAGGCATACAAGTAGTTTTATCCGCTTCCAGACCAGACCAACTGGACACGAAAGGCCTTCCTCCTGCACAAGGCCGTAACCAGTTGTGCCACGAGGACACGGCCATAATTCTCCACAAAATGGCAGATTTTGCCACCAGGAAGCTGGATCACCTTTGATGAAAATTGGCAATGAACTTATCACCGCCAACACGATAGATCACCTATAATGGGAATTGGCAATGATGTCAGTGATCTCACAGGTGTGACATCCGCCTTCCCGAAGTGGATCATCTCGGATAAGCGGCCACCAGCCTCACCTCAGAACGAATCATTTCGGATAAGAGGCTGCCAATAGCCTCTGGGACACACATCGGCTGCCCCAAGTTGTTCCTCCTGCTTAAAAGTAAAGCTTCAAGCGGGGAAGCATAAGGCAACTTTTCGGTCTCTTTCATCAAGACACAAGATCGGCGAACATAGCTCACTGCAATGCAAAATTGGAGCAAGTTAGCAGTTAAACACAAAAGATACTGCAAAAGCGCTAAAGCCGAATTCTTTGGGGCGAAGCAATCCGATTTCGATTGGAGCAGAGGATAAGCCTCGCTTGCATAGTGATGATGGGCTAGCTCAGCAAACGCCAAGTCCTAGCCTCGCCTATATGGCGAAGCCAGACTGATCCTATGGGACACAGTCTTAGCCTCACCTATATGGCAAGACTGGCTCAACCTTGAAGATACCAGGTCCCAAGTTCTGCCTGTGCAGCGGACTTAACATGCAATGATCTTTCTGTGATCAAGTCAAGATGATAGCTTCATTGGGGAAGCTATGTCGAAATCCTTCTCCGCAGATCAGTTAAATGGAGAACAAGGGAAACTAATCCCTGACGCAGCCGTTAAAGCTGGATTAAGGGAGATGAATTCCCTAAAATCGGTGAAGTCGTTGAATGATCAAGACTTACCAGTCCTTGGCTGGATAATGACCAGAGTGGGTTCAGAGATCTGAGTATCTCTCTCAACCAAGAGGAGAGAGGAGAAGAGCAGTTCACTTCTCTCTTCAGAGGACCTCAAGTGTCCTATTTATAGGCCCCATGGCCTGAGCGTTGTCGCCTCAAGCATGGAAGCACGAGCGCATTTAAGGCATTTACTGCGCCTTGAGAACAGGGACGGCTTCCCTTGGAACCGTGCAAAGGAAGAAACGTCTCCCTCATAAAGGCACTTATTGCGCTTTGAAGAAAGGGAATATCCTCCCTTGGAAACGTGCAAATCGGAGAATATCTCCCTCGATCAGCACGAAGAAAGGAGTAATCCTCCTCGTAACCGGCCCACAGCAGTTGGCCTTGGGAAAGCAACAGATGTTCCAGAGCGGACCTACCTAGCTGCGAAGCTACTCAGAGTCATGAACCTCTGTGCAAATTCTTCGGCGAATCTACATCCCAAAGCAGGATTTAAAGCGAAGCTGAACTCAACCATTATGGCGACGTTCATTCTCCACCGATCAAAGCAGTTCAAAGTATTTCGAAGTCTGAGCCATTGCAGACTTTCGAAAACTTTGAAGGGGGTCTTGTTGACACTTAAAAAAGACAAGATTCTTATGGGTCCGAACAATGTCTAAACTTGTTGACATTTACAAAAGATAAGTGACAGACGAGCTGAAGACTAGTTTTCACCCATCTCCGAGGGACAAGGAAGCAACTTGGACTCCACTGATCCAGCAAGCAGACAGTAAAACCGGATTGTTTCTAAACAGACCTCAGCAGGTCTAAGGTACTAGCACTTAGCATCGCATGAGCCCAAAGGGATAGCCTCGCCTGAGAGGCTAATATCACTTGACTTCGCCTTGAAGCCATCCAAAGCCCCGCCAAGAAGCTAACTCGCAAACTTCACCACAGAGGACTTCCAGCGCCGCCAAAGGGTTTCTTTTGGACTTCGCCAGAAGCTGCTTCTAGCTCCGCTACGAGCTCAATGCGGGCAGCTCCGTCATTAGTCTGCTATGGTCAACCTTTGACCAATCAAATCTCCGGATGAGATCAGATCCAATCAGATCAAATCCAATCAAGATCAAATCAGAGATCTAATTTGGCAGTTGATTGCCACAATCTCTTGACTCTCCTAAAACGAGTAAGAAGATCAGGGGAAATCTCCAACGATATGGAAAGGATCAAGAAGGTCAACCGACCTGCCAATTCTAGCCTCGCAGCAAGGCTACTTTCCAAATTCAAACAGATTTGATTCAATCTGTTTCCATATTTTCAAGGGACGATTATACCCTTGCTCTCCCTATAAATAGACCATCAGGGGCACAAGGAGAGGACAATGCGCAGAAGGACTCCACAAGCAGAGACTTCTTCATAACGCACCGTGCGTTCTCGAATTCAGAGACCTTTTAGAGAATTGCTTTCTCCATTCAGGGTGTTGATACCCTAACATCGTCCTTCTTCTCAAGGAATTTCCGGAACCAGGCGAGAAGGAATTCCTAATTGAAGGCGATTTTGAGAAGCAGCAAAAGGGTTCTACCAACCTTCTGTTCTCTGATTCCCCGAACCAGGCGAGAAGGGAATCTCATCGCTCGCATCGTCAAAGGGACAAAGTGGTCGCGCGCTGACCAGACTCCTATCGGGACACTTCTCCAGAATCTCTGAGGAGATCTACTTGTAATCTTTTTTGAGAATACTTGTAATTTAGCTCCTAAAACTCTTTTTTGTAAGTTTTCCCCCTTTGCAAACATAATGAAAAACAGACTCCTGCCAAATCAGTGTCTAGAAGGGGATTGAGGGCCGAAAGCCGAAGATTGGTGGTATTTAATTAAGGAACGTCTTTGACAGAAAACCTCCCACCAATCTTGCCCTGACCTGGCTGATTAGCTTGTAGTCAAAGTCTACATTATACCTGATTGGTTGCTAATGTTGCATATTTAATGTCACATTTCCATACTTATTTTAGAATAAAAGCCTGCATTGTCCTAATTATTGTTTAATTTATTTGCAGGCCCAATCCTTAAGGAGATGAAGAGAAATGAGCCCAAAAGCCCACCAGAATTCTGAATTAAATCAGAGTTAATTCGTACACATAAAATCAGGGCAAAAATCAAGAGGTTGAAACCGGTTGAGAAGAATCCTCTCAGAATCGATCGGTTAAAGCCAAGAATCCAAGGCCATTTCATCAGAATCCGGAGCTCAAACGACAAAACCAATAAAGGATAAAGCCAGAAGAAGACCCCGGAGAGACCACCAACAAGGTGTGGCCACCTGGCCACACCCTTGCCGCGGAAACGCGGCTTGGGCCGCGTTGCCGCGGCAATCTTGGGGAGTTAGGGGGAGCGTGAACTCCCCGACCTCCCTGGGATCTTGGTTGCTGGGTTTTTGGCCTATAAAAAGGCATTTTCTGTGCTGAAAAGGGACGTCAAGGCAGAGATAGGAATTTAGCCTAGTTTTCATTTCTTAGTTTAGGTTTTTAGTCTTTCTTTTCATGTAATTTTAGTTTTCATTTATGTAATTCAGAGGAGATCGACTTTCATCAAAGAACAAGACCGAAGCTAGAGCTGGAGTGACACCGGTGTAAGACTTATTTCTTTTCTTTGATTGTAATGAAATCAAATCGATGTTCTTTTTGTGTATGTACTTCTTTGTAGTCTTCTTCTTCTTCTTTTCTATTTTACCTTTCTTTTTGGTAAAACTGTCTTCCAAGTGAGTCTAAAAGCATCGAAAGAGCCTTGCCTTTGCGAGTGCCACCGATAGCTCATGACGATGGAATTGTGAGTCTCTCCGTATCATTTCATGCTTGCGTATCTTGATGATGTAATGGGGAAGAGACCAACAATCGACTCTTATGGGCTATGCGCTGAATGCCTCCACTTCAAGGTAAAATCGTTGCTGAAAACTCGAGGTAAGCTTTTGACGAAAAGAAGGTAAGCAATTGTTTTTATTTCTTTTCTTTTATTTCTGTAAATTAAATCACAAATATCACTTCTTCTAAATCGTTTTCATTCTTCTTTCCACTTCATTTGTACGTTGTCGCTTTCTTTTGTTTTCTGAAATTTCCATCTTCTTCATTCTTCCACTTTCTTCTAACTTTAATATAACTTTCTTTTTCCTTTTTATTAACTTAAAAACAGAGAAGAATCTTCGCTTTTTCTTCTTAACGATTTCAATAAAACTGTAAACGCTTCCATCGCAAACCCTCCTTGTGGATCACGACCCGCATAGCCACTTGCTATAGCGGAAGAATTGAGCACTTGCACATTTCCTAATCTTAAGTTCTATAATCTCGTATTTTTTGTGCAGGTTTAGCATCAATCAAATTTTGGCGCCGTTGCCGGGGAGGGTAAAACGGTTTTTATTGAAATCTGAATTTTTATCGCAAATTTTTTAGAACTAAACGAATTTTCTTCTCTGTTGCAGGTTACAGGGCAAGCAAAGCAGAAAATTATTATTGCAGTAACATACAAGTGGCCTTGGGCCTCTGCTCCAAAAAGCAGAGACCAAGGGCCCTCTGAATTGCCTCGTTTCCACGGCAAAAGGCCGCGGATCCGCGGCAAGGACGAGTTGACTACTAACAGCTTTTTGCAGGGCTGCTTAGTGTAAAAAAAATTCTAGTTTGCTACAACTTTAATTTTTCTTATATGCCATAACATAAGCCTGCTAATAATCAACAATAAAATATTTGTTGAAAAGATAAAAAAAAATTGATTAGACATTTACATTTTAGGCACGTGTCTTTTAATTCCTTTATTTTTTACTGTTGAAGAGTGCTGGAGCAAGGTATGTTTGCATTGCATCTAGAATAGGACTATCTCTTGGTTGATTTATATCGCTTAGAGTGCATCTTATTTATCTTGTACACTTGCACAAAAACTGATCTTAAGGGCACACCCAATAATAAGATAAGGTGGGGATTTAATCACCCTTCCTTAGCCCAAAAATCAGAATCCAAGCACTCACTAACCCAAGCCTAACTTAAATGAGTAGACGTTGGCCCTAGGGACATCTCGGACTCAATTAGGAGATTATCCTAAGGGGGAAAGGTGTTGGAACTTGACTCTTGCCAAATCAGTGTCTAGGAAAGGGATTAAGGGCCGAAAGCCCGAAGGTTGGTGGTTATTTAATTAAGGAACGTCTTTTGACGGAAAACCTCCCACCAACCTTGCCCTGACCTGGCTGATTAGCTTGTGGTCAAAGTCTACATTAAACCTCCTGTGGACAGTCTAACCAGTTAGGAGTCGTCTAGGTCTAGGTCTACCCTAACTTAGGTTAGAATTTTTCCTTTCTTGTTTGTTTATTTGTGTGTTTTCTTTCTTTTGTTTGTATTCCATTGTGTGATATGGCTTATAATAATAATTTTTCCAACTATAATAATAATCCATATTATGCATCAAACTCTTTTTCGGATATTACCAACCCGACATATCATGACTTTAACCAACCTAGTGTGCCGGATTGGTCTTATCCGAATCCATATAACCCATGTCCCCCATCGTATGACTATAATTTCCATAACTATTTCAACTCTTCACAGAGTCAGTGGGGATTCACCTACCCCGAGTCCAATTTTCAACCACAGTGTCCTCCTTCTCCACCTAGTCCACACTACTTTCAAGAGTCATACTCAGTTCCACCAGTCCAAAATAGAAAACCATCAATTTTGGAACGGAGTATGCGTGAGTCCAAACAACAATCACAAAATCTGATGGACTCACAATTTCAATACCACTTCCAAAACAACTCTTCATCTTTTCAACAAGACAATGAACCCATCAACTATGAAAAGATGCTAGAAGCCATGACTCATGCTCAAAATGCTAGAAATCGTGACATAGATATGATGGTCGAATCTTTACGTTCCCACCGTACTGATGTCACTTACCATTCTGTTAGAGCCGAAGAGTCATGTTGTTTTGGAAATCAAAATTCTATTTCAGAACAACCATTTGAACTTGCCCAAACTCCAATTTTGAAAAAGATATTGATAGTTTGGCTAGTTTTCCTTTTCCTGAAATAGAACTTGAAAATGATTCTGATCCTGCACCCCAACTTAGTGATTCAATTCTATTTCCTGATTCGATTATGACTCCGGTATCTTCACCTGACTTCAATCTTTTCCCGGAGTCAACATTGGATCCTGTACAATTCATAAAGAAATTGAATCACCCATCTTTGAGGATCATGTTAAACTTGACCAACTTTACAATTTTGAAAATCCCATGGATAAATTGGCATGTTCTCCAATTTTTGATATTGAACTCAATGAGATATGTGACCTAGATTCTCACATATGTGATCCAGTTCAACTTTCTGAATCAATATTGACTCCTGTTGTGTTACCAAACTTGAGTAATATTTTAGAGTCAGTTTTGATTCCTCCACCTATCATTCCTGAACTAGAATCACCCACATTAAGTCACATTCCATTGTTAGACAATACATGTGGACTAGAGTTTCAACTTCTTGACTTGGACCCAATTTCTGAACCTATTTCGACTCTTGAACCTTTACTTGATTTAAGTCACCTTCCTGAGTTGGTATTAGTTCCTGTCCTTCCTGATTCCAAGTCAACTGTTCTATCATTTCATACTCCATTCTGGGACGAGGTGGTTGACAAATTTGACTCCGAAATTAGTTATGAAATATGGAAATTAGATGGGGTAAAATATTTAATAAAGATCCTTTATGGATACATCTTTTTAATGGGTTATATTAAAGATATTTCAGGTGGGTTCCTCCGAGACCCAAGAAAAGTTGATTGGGCCATGTTTCGTGGACCAATCAGATCACCAGCGGAACCACCACCTTAAGGTAACCATTTTCCTTCCCTTTCTTCTTTTTCATGCATCTATGCATTAATTCATACATTGAGGACAATGCATGAGATAGGTGTGGGGGAGGGTCTAACATAACTTTTCTTTTTCGTAAAAAAAAAAAATTAACACTTTTCTTTACTTTTAAAAACTTTTTGAAAAATAGAAACAATATTTTGACTTATTTTTGTAAGAAATTAAGTTAATCTTAAGGAATAGGAAAATCCAAATTAGGATTTCTTATACTTGGTCAAAATAAGATTATTTGTTTGATTTATAGAGTTAGGAAGATAATTTGTCAAAGTAATTTAGTCTTGATCTTTACCTTGATGAAATATGCACACTTCATACACTTACACACTTAGGGTTCAAAAACAAAGATTCTTATGCCTTATAAAAAATATATATATATAAACAAATCTAATTATTGATTAGCTAGGTGCTTTGGCCTAAGAAAGCCTTAGTATTTATGCAAAAGATAATTAGATGAGTTTGAAAAAAAAAAGTCTAATTATTGACTAGCTAGGTGCTTTGGCCTAAGCAAGCCTTGGTATTTATTCGAAAGATGATTAGATAAGTTTGAAAAGAAAAATCCTCTGATTAAGCTGGGTATTTTTTCCTAATAAAGCATAAGTCTTCACGCCTAAAAGAGGTTCATATAATAAAATCCTTAGTTTTGTGGCCTTATTTGCTCGAGTCCTTAAGTCCTTGGGGGTGTTTTCTCACCTGGTGCCCTAAGACCGTTTGGTTTGGGAGTCATCGATTAAAGGCTCGTTACATGGGCAGATTAGAAAGCCTAATAAAACTAAGGAATAATACCAAAAAAAAAGAGAAAAGAAAAAAAATAATAGCAACATATATATATATATATATATATATATATATATATATATATATATATATATATAATAATAAGGCATAAGATTTAGAGTTAATGAACCTTTAGTCAAAATTTTCACATTCACAAGGTGCATATGACTTAGGGTAAAGTAATAGACTAGATGAGAAGTACAATTTGACTCCTTACTTTGATTGATAACAAATTTTTGAATAGAGACTAAGTTTAGGAATGAAAAATTCGGCTTTCCTATAACTTATAGATTGCTTAGATCTTACAATCATATTTCAAATATTTTTCTCTTTCAAAATGCTTTTCGAAAATACTAACTCTTTATTTTCCTTTCTTTATGGATTTTGTGGGTGTAATCCGCTGAAAACCCTCACGAGACAACACTCGTCCTCTAGGGGAAACCTAGAGTTTAACGGCTTGTTGCACATGCTCAGTGCAATCGCGTGACCTGCGAAAGTGGTCTAATAATCCTTAGTATAATTTAGTTGTTTTGCTCGAGGACGAGCAAAAGATAGGTATGGGGGTGTGATTGGTTGCTAATGTTGCATATTTAATGTCACATTTCCATACTTATTTTAGAATAAAAGCCTGCATTGTCCTAATTATTTGTTTAATTTATTTGCAGGCCCAATCCTTAAGGAGATGAAGAGAAATGAGCCCAAAAGCCCACCAGAATTCTGAATAAATCAGAGTTAATTCGTACAATAAAATCAGGGCAAAAAATCAAGCGGTTGAAACCGGTTGAGAAGAATCCTCTCAGAATCGATCGGTAAAGCCAAGAATCCAAGGCCATTTCATCAGAATCCAGAGCTCAAACGACAAAACCAATAAAGGATAAAGCCAGAAGAAGACCCCAGAGAGACCCACCAACAGGGTGTGGCCACCTGGCCACACCCTTGCCGCGGAAACGCGGCTTGGGCCGCGTTTCCGCGGCAATCTTGGGGAGTTAGGGGGAGCGTGAACTCCGCCGACCTCCCCGGGATCTTGGTTGCTGGGTTTTTGGCCTATAAAAAGGCATTTTCTGTGCTGAAAAGGGACGTCAAGGCAGAGATAGGAATTTAGCCTAGTTTTCATTTCTTAGTTTAGGTTTTTAGTCTTTCTTTTCATGTAATTTTAGTTTTCATTTATGTAATTCAGAGGAGATCGACTTTCATCAAAGAACAAGACTGAAGCTAGAGCTGGAGTGACACCGGTGTAAGACTTATTTCTTTTCTTTGATTGTAATGAAATCAAATCGATGTTCTTTTTGTGTATGTACTTCTTTGTAGTCTTCTTCTTCTTCTTTTCTATTTTACCTTTCTTTTTGGTAAAACTGTCTTCCAAGTGAGTCTAAAAGCATCGAAAGAGCCTTGCCTTTGCGAGTGCCACCGATAGCTCATGACGATGGAATTGTGAGTCTCTCCTTATCATTTCATGCTTGCGTATCTTGATGATGTAATGTGGAAGAGACCAACAATCGACTCTTATGGGCTATGCGCTGAATGCCTCCACTTCAAGGTAAAATCGTTGCTGAAAACTCGAGGTAAGCTTTTGACGAAAAGAAGGTAAGCAATTGTTTTTATTTCTTTTCTTTTATTTCTGTAAATTAAATCACAAATATCACTTCTTCTAAATCGTTTTCATTCTTCTTTCCACTTCATTTGTACATTGTCGCTTTCTTTTGTTTTCTGAAATTTCCATCTTCTTCATTCTTCCACTTTCTTCTAACTTTAATATAACTTTCTTTTTCCTTTTTATTAACTTAAAAACAGAGAAGAATCTTCGCTTTTTCTTCTTAACGATTTCAATAAAACTGTAAACGCTTCCATCGCAAACCCTCCTTGTGGATCACGACCCGCATAGTCACTTGCTATAGCGGAAGAATTGAGCACTTGCACATTTCCTAATCTTAAGTTCTATAATCTCGTATTTTTTGTGCAGGTTTAGCATCAATCAATACCTCCCGTGGACAGTCTAACCAGTTAGGAGTCGTCTAGGTCATAGGTCTACCCTAACTTAGGTTAGAATTTTTTCTTTTTTGTTTACTTATTTGTTTGTTTTTTTTTTGTGTTTTATTGTGTGATATGGCCTATAACAACAATTTTTCCAATTTTCATCTATATTACACACCAACCTCTTTTTCGGATATTACCAACCCGGCATATCCTAACTTTAACCAACCTAGTGTGCCGGAGTGGTCTTATCCGAATGAATATAACCCATGCCCCCATCTTATGACCATAATTTCCACAACGATTTCAACTCTTCACAGAGTCCATTGGGATTCACCTCCCCCAAGTCTAATTTTCAACCAACTTGTCCTCCTTATCCACCTTGTCCACAATATTTCCAAGATTCATACTCAGATCCACCAGTTCAAAATAGAAAACCATCTATCTTAGAAATGATGAGTATGCATGAGTCCAAACAACAATCACCATCAATCTTGGACATGATGATGTGTGAGTCCAAGCAACAATCACAGAATCTGACCGACTCACAATTTCATCATGACTGTCACAACAACACTTCATCTTTTCAAGTCCTATCACAACAAAATGATGAACCTATCGACTATGAAAAGATGCTTGAAGTCATGACTCAGGCTAGAATCACTCGTGATCATGAAATAGATATGATGGTTCAAACTTTACGTTCTCACCGTTCGGTCATTTCTGATGTTGCTAACCATTCTCTTAGAGCCGAAGAGTCACGTTGCATGGAAAACAAGATTTTATTTCAGCACAATCATTTGAACTTGCCTAAACTTTAAATTTTGAAAATGACATTGACAGTTTGGCAAGTTATTCATTTCCGGAAATAGAACTTGAGAATGACTATGATCCTGACCCTCAACTTGGTTATTCAATTCTACTTCCTGATTCAATAATGACTCCGGTGTCTTCACCTGATTTCAATCTTTTTTTCGAGTCAACATTGAATCCTGTGCCTATTCATCACGAAATTGAATCACCCATCTTTGATGATCATCATGTTGAACTTGACCAATTTTATAATTTTGAAAGTTCCATGGATAAATTGGCAAGTTCTAATTTTTATGATATTTAACTCAATGAGAAATGTGACCTAGATTCTAAAATCTGTGATCAAGTTCAAATTCCCGAATCAATATTGACTCCTGTTTTGTTACCCGATTTGAGTAATATTTTAAAGTCAGTTTTGATTTCCACACCTGTCATTCTTGAACTTGAATCACAATATTAAGTCACATTCCATTGTGGAAAATGATTGTGGACTTGAGTTTCAACTTCTTGATTTTGACCAACTTTTTGAACCAAGCTCGACTCTTGAACCTTTACTTGATTTAAGTTACTTTTCTGAGTCGGTATTCGTTCCAGTACTTCTTAAGTCCAAGTCAATCATTCAATCTTTTCACACTCCATTTGGGACAAGGCGGTTGACACAATTGACTCTAAAATAGTTATGAAATTTGGAAATTAGATGGGGAGGAATTTTTAAAAAATGTTCATACAGACATCATTTTAGTGGGTTATACAAGAGAGATCATTTTAGTGGGTTATACAAGAGAGATTTCTGGTGGATTCCTCCAAATTCCACGAAAAGTAGATTGGGCCGCATTTCGTGGACCAATTAGACCACCACCAGAACCACCACCTTAAGATAATATTTTCCTTCCCTTTCTTCTGTTTCATGCATACATGCATTCATTCATACAGTGAGGACAATGCATGAGATAGGTGCGGGGGAGGATTTACTAACATACTAACATAGTTGATACTAACTAACTAACAAAAAAAAAGGGGACAATATTTTGACTTATATTTTGAAAGAAATCTAAGTTAGTCTTAAGAATTAGGAAAATGATGATTAGGATTTCTAAAAACTTGGTCAAAATAAATAAATTGTTGAATTTTTAGGTATAGGAGGAAAAATTGAATAATTAATTAGTCTTAATTTTTACCTTAATGAAATGTGCATACCAAATACACTTACACATCTAGGATTCTAAAACAAAGACTCTTGTGCCCTATAAAAAAATACTAAAAAATATATAAAATAAAAAAAATCAATAAATTCACTGATTAAGCTGGATACATGTGCCTCAAGAAGCATAAGTATTCACGCCTAAAGGTGATTTTATAAATAGAATCCTTGGTTTTGTGGCCTAGTCCATTCGAATCCTTAAGTCCGTGGGGTGTTTTCTCACCCGGTGCCCTAAAACAAACCAGTTTAGGAGCCACCGACTTTAAGTTCGCTGCATGGGTGGATTAGAAAGCCTAAGAAAACTAAAGAATATTATTTATATATGTACTAACACATCTAATAGTCAATTAGTCAGGTATAAGGGCCTCAAGAAGCCTTGATACTTACACGAAAGAAAATTAGATGAGTTATACATATTAAAAAAAAAGGAAGAAAAAAATAATAAAAAAAGAAGGGCATGAGAGTCCAAGTTAAAGAATTCCTAGTAAAGATTCACAATGATGCATATGACTTTTGGTAACGAAAAAGACTATACAAAATTCAGTTTTGATCCTTACCTAAAAAGGATAACAATTTATTATATAAAGACTAAGTTTAAGAATGAATAAAATGATAATCCTAAAAACTTATAGATTACTTAGTTTCTTCATACATATTTCAGATATTTTTCTTTTTATGGATTTTGTGGGTGTAATCCGCTGAAAACCCTCACGAGACAACACTCGTCCTCTAGGGTAACCTAGGGGTTTAACGCTTGTTGCACATGCTAAGTGCAACCGTGATTCTTACGAAAGTGAGTTAGGATAGATTAGTTTTTTTTCTTATTCTTTTTGATTTTTACTCGAGGATGAGCAAAAAGATAAGTGTGGGGGTGTGATAGGTAGTAAAAAATGCATGTTTATCACTACATTTACTATCATATTTTCATATTTATTCCTATAATTATGTACTATTACTAATGTTTTATTATTTAATGTGTGCAGGTCTTGAGTAATTATTTAAATAAAGAATAAAGCCTAAATAAAGCCCAAAAGCCCCAAAAAGCCCATGTGCAAGCCCATGTGCAAAAGTTGCAATTACTAAAAGAAGAGGAAAGGAATGGACTTCTATTAAACCCTAATTGCTTGCAGGACAACGCTATAGATAAGGGGAGAAGAGTGCAAAGATAATAAAATCATTTTAAAAGATTTGGATTTAGGGTAACTTGCTTCCCAAGTTATCCCGAATTTTCAAAATAAAGAGTCGATACACAACTTCCAGAAGGATATACCCAGATGGACGGACCAGAGGAGGCCACGCGCGAAAGCGCGTGGCCAGAGAACACAATATGGCCGCGGAAACGCGGCCATAGCCGCGTTTCTGCGACAAGATGGATGAGTCTGGCGATAAGATTTTGTGGGAGAGTTGTATTGGGACTCTACTTCTTCTATCTCCTATAAATACCCCTGCAGAGCAACAGAGAGGGCGTCGAGTACAGAAACAAATTTAGGATTTTGCTTAGGCTAAATTTTTAGATTGTAACTTAGGTTTTTTTATTTTTCTTTTATGTAATTTTTATGTAACTGAGAGGAGTGACGAGTTTCATGGAGGAAGGAGATCAAGCTTGTACTGAGGTGACATCGGTGTAAGCAAATCTTTTCTTCCATTGTTATAAGAATCAAATCGAAGTTTCTGTTTCTTCTTTACTCTTGTTTTTGTTTATTTTCCTCTGATGACTTGCAATCCAAGAGAATCTGATAGCTTCGAGACTGCTTAGCCGTTGAAGTGCCCTTGATGGCCTATAGTGATGAACAAACCTTCTCTTGCTAGTATAGTTTGTCCTTTTATTCGTAGTGTAGATCGAGAAGGAGAAGATCCTATACGCCATGCTTGTTTGCCTTCAAAGACAAGGTAAGTCGTCGCAACGGATCAAAGGTAAACAGGCGCGGAAGAGGTAAGTATGATTTTTAGTTTTTAGTTTTCTTTCTTTTATTTCTTTAGTTTAGATCACCAACACCAACAACACCCAATTCAATTTCTTGTATATAATCTATTTTCCACCTTCTTAATCTACCATCTTCTTCCTAATTCAAACACTTTAGAGAACTTACTAAACAAGCTTCCATCGCTAGTTCCTCCCTGTGGATCACGACCCGCATAGCCACTTGCTATAGCGGTAGAAAGTACCTTGCACATCCTATTCTTAAATCTGAAATACTATATTTTGTGTGCAGGTAAAATCTCAATCACCAAACCTTTTAATGCACCCCTTGGTGATGAGGACACTTGCCCGATATTGCCACGAAAGAGTTTGACGCTAATGCTAGGGCACACTATGCCTTGCTTAAGCGCTTAATGATGATGATATTTCTAGAGTCATTCATTGCAAATCCGCTTATGAGATTTGGACTCACCAACTTGTCACTCATGAGGGAACTTCACAAGTAAAGAGGGCAAAAATTGACCTTCTTCGTTCCCAATATGAAAACTTTTCTATGCAACAGAATGAAACCATAGATTACTAATGGACTTTCTTCTTTAGGTGACGGCATTGACAACGACCAAAAAGTGGTGAAGATCATCCGTGCACTCCCTCCATCTTGGGAAGTCAAAGCCACAACTTTGAAGGAACTCAATGACAATGAAGAAATAGAGCTTATTGATTGGTCGCTAATATTGCATATTTAGTATCATATTTCCATACTTATTTTAGAATAAAAGCCTGCATTGTCCTAATTACTTGTTTAATTTATTTACAAGCCCAATCCTTAAGGAGATGAAGAGAAATGAGCCCAAAAGCCCACCAGAATTCTGAATTAAATCAGAATTAATTCGCACACACTAAATCAGGGCAAAATTAAGAGGTTGAAACCGGTTGAGAAGAATCCTCTCAGAATCGATCGGTTAAAGCCAAGAATCCAAGGCCATTTCGTCAGAATCCAGGGATCAAACGAAGAAACCAACAAAGGATAAAGCCAGAAGAAACTCCCAGGATGACCCACCAACAGCCGCATTTCCGCGGCTTTGTTGGGGAGTTAGGGGGAGCGTTTGCTCCCCGACCTCCCGGGATTCTGGTTGTTGGGTTTTTGGCCAATAAAAGGGCAATTGTTGTGCTGAAAAGGGACGCCAATGCAGAGTTAGGATTTTAGACTAGTTTTTCCATTTTGTAGTTTAGTTTTTACTTTTATGTAACTTGTATGTAGCTTAGGGTAGAAGAAGATTCATGTAAGTAAGAGAGAGAGAGGCATATGTTGAGAGCGACACCGATGTACCCTCCTCCTTTCTTTCATTGTCTCAAGCAATAAAGGTAAACTTTTATTTATGTTCGTTTCTTTACTTTCCATTTCTTTTGTTGTGCTTTCCTCTTCCTCTTTCTACTTTACCTTGGTTGTATTTGTTGAGTCTAAAGTGAATTCCAAAGCAAGTATAACTAAGCTACGTGAGAGCCAGCGATAGTTCATGAAGACGTTCTCCTCTTCCAAGCTCCGCATCACTTCATTCTTGATATGCTTGACGATATAATGTGCACGGGGACTGAGCTCGAGTTTATGATCTATGCGTTGAACGCCTCCGAAGCAAAAAGGTAGAACTTGCAAAAGGTTTCCAAGTAAGTCATCAATCAACCTAGGTAAGTATTTCTTCACTTTTCTTTCTTTCTTTCTTTTATTTCTTTAGTATAGATCACCACCTCCTCCAACTCTTTTTTCTCCACTTCATTGTACATAGTCGCTTTTTATTATTTTCTGATTTTCCACCTTCTTCATCTTTCATTTTCTTCTAACATAACATAATTATTTTTTCATTTTCACTTCTTAAAAACAGAGAAGAACTCTCGCTTTTGTTCTTAACGATTTCAATAAAGAACCGTAAAGCTTCCATCGCAAACCCTCCTTGTGGATCACGACCCGCATAGCCACTTGCTATAGCGGAAGAATTGAGCACTTGCACATTTCCCTTTTTAAGTTCTATAATCTCGTATTTTTTGTGCAGGTTTAGCCTCAATCAAATTTTGGCGCCGTTGCCGGGGAGGGTAACATGTTTTTTTATTGAAATCTGAATTTTTTTTGAAATTTTTTTAGAACTAAATGAATTTTCTTCTCTGTTGCAGGTTACAGTGCAATCAAAGCAGGAAATTAATATTGCAGTGACATACAAGTGGCCTTGGGCCTCTGCTCTAGAAAGCAGAGACCAAGGGCCCTCTGAATTGCCGCGTTTCCACGGCAAAAGCCGCGGATCCGCGGCAAGGAAGAGTTGACTACTAACAGCTTTTTGCAAGGCTGCTTAGTTTAAAAAAATTCTAGTTTGCTGCAACTTTAATTTTTCTTATATGCCATAACATAAGCCTGCTAATAATCAACAGTAAAATATTTGTTGAAAAGATAAAAATTGATTAGACATTTCCATTTTAGGCACGTGTCTTTTTTAATTCCTTTATTTTTTACTGTTGAAGAGTGCTGGAGCAAGGTACGTATGCATTGCATTTAGCATAGGACTCACTTCTTGGTTGTTTACATCGCTTTGAGTGAATCTTACATATCTTGTACACTTGCACAAAATTATTTTAAGGGCACTAACCCATAACAAGATAAGGTAGGGATTTAATCACCCTTCCTTAGCCCAAAAATCAGATTCCAAGCACTCACTAACCCAAGCCTAACTAAAATTGAGTAGACGTTGGCCCTAGGGACATCTCGGACTCAATTAGGAGATTATCCTAAGGGGGAAAAATGTTAGAATCTGACTCCTGCAAAATCAGTGTCTAGGAAAGGGATTGAGGGCCGAAAGCCCGAAGGTTGGTGGTTATTTAATTAAGGAACGTCTTTGACGGAAAACCTCCCACCAACCTTGTCCTGACCTGGCTGATTAGCTTGTGGTCAAAGTCTACATTAGACCTCCCGTGGACAGTCTAATCAGTTAGGAGTCGTCTAGGTCATAGGTCTACCCTAACCTAGTTAGAATTTTTTTCTTTTATTTGTTTGCTTATTTGTTTGTTTTTCTGTGTTTGTATTCTATTGTGTGATATGGACTATAATAATAATTTTTTCAACTTCAGTAATAATCCATATTACACACCGAGTTCATTTTCGGATATTACCAACCCGGCATATCATGACTTTAACCAACCTAGTGTGTCGGATTGGTCTTATCCGAATCAATATAACCTATGTCCCCCATCTAATAACTATAATGTCCATAATAATTTCAACTCTTCACCGAGTCAGTGGGATTCACATCCCCGAGCATAATTATCAACCAACTTGTCCTCCTTCTCAACCTAGTCCACAATATTTTCAAGAGTCATACTCAGTTCCACGCGTCCAAAATAGGAAACCATCAATTTTGGAAATGAGTATGCGTGAGTCCAAACACAAATCCCAAAATCTGATGGACTCACAATTTCACTACCACTTCTAAGACAATTCTTCATCTTTTCATCAAAACAATGAACCTATCAACTATGAAAAGATGCTTGAAGCCATGACTCAGGCTCAAAACACTCGTAATCGTGACATAGATATGATGGTCGAATCTCTATGTTCTCACCATTGGACCAGTTCTGATGTCACTAACCATTCTGTTAGAGCCGAAGAGTCATGTATTTCGGAAATCAAGATTCCATTTCAAAACAACCATTTGAACTTGCCCAAACTCCAAATGTTGAAAAAGATATTGACAGTTTAGCAAGTTTTCCTTTTCCTGAAATAGAACTTGAAAATGAATATGATCCTGAACCCCAACTTAGTGATTCAATTCTACTTTCTGATTCGATTATGACTCCGGTATCTTCACCTAATTTCGATCTTTTTCCCGAGTCAACGTTGGATCCTGTGCTTATTCATCATGAAATTGAATCCCCCGTCTTTGAGGATCATATTGAACTTGACCAATTATACAATTTTGAAAGTCCTATTGACACATTGGCAAGTTCTCAATTTTTTGATATTGAACTCAATGAGATATGTGACCTAGATTCTCAAATCTGTGATCCAGTTCAACTTTCTGAATCAATATTGACTCCTGTTGTGTTACCAAACTTGAGTAATATTTTAGAGTCAGTTTTCATTCCTCCACCTATCATTCCTGAACTGAAATCACCCATATTAGGTCACATTCCATTGTTGGAAAATACATGTGGACTTAAGTTTCAACTTCTTGACTTGGACCCTATTCCTGAACCAATTTCGACTCTTGAACCTTTACTTGACTTAAGTTACCTTCCTGAGTCGGTATTAGTTCATGTACTTCCTGAGTCCAAGTCAATCATTCTATCATTTCATACTCCTTTCTGGGACGAGGTGGTTGACAAATTTGACTCCGAAATCAATTATGGAATATGGAAATTAGATGGGGTCAAATACTTAATAAAAATCCTTTATGGACAAATCTTTTTAGTGGGTTATATTAGTGTAATATCTGGTGGGTTCCTCTGAGACCCAAGAAAAGTTGATTGGGCCGCGTTTCGTGGACCAATCAGACACCACCGGAACCACCACCTTAAGGTAACCATTTTCCTTCCCTTTCTTCTTTTTCATGCATCTATGCATTAATTCATACATTGAGGACAATGCATGAGATAGGTGTGGGGGAGGGTCAAACATAACTTTTCTTTTTCTTTAAAATAAAAAAAAATATTTTTAACATTTTTCTTTACTTTTAAAAACTTTTTGAAAAATAGAAACAATATTTTGACTTATTTTTGTAAGAAATTAAGTTAATTTTAAGGAATAGGAAAATCCAAATTAGGATTTCTTATACTTGGTCAAAATAAGATTATTTGTTTGATTTATAGAGTTAGGAAGATAAATTGTCAAAGTAATTTAGTCTTGATCTTTACCTTGATGAAATATGCACACTTCATACACTTACACACTTAGGGTTCAAAATAAAGATTCTTATGCCTTATAAAAAATATATATATATAAATAAATCTAATTATTGATTAGCTAGGTGCTTTGGCCTAAGAAAGCCTTAGTATTTATGCAAAAGATAATTAGATGAGTTTGAAAAAAAAATAACAAGTCTAATTATTGATTAGCTAGGTGCTTTGGCCTAAGCAAGCCTTAGTATTTATGCAAAAGATAATTAGATGAGTTAAAAAAAAAGTGTATCCTCTGATTAAGCTGGGTATTTATGCCTCATGAAGTATAAGTATTCACGCCTAAAAGGGGTACATCGTATAAATAAAATCCTTAGTTTGTGGCCTTGTTTGCTCGAGTCCTTAAGTCCTAGGGGTGTCTTCTCACCTGGCGCCCTAAGACCGTCTGGTTTGGGAGTCATCGATTAAAGGCTCGTTACATGGGCAGATTAGAAAGCCTAAACTAAGGAATAATGCCACCAAAAATATATATATATAGATAAATAAATAAGGCATAAGAGCTAGAGTTAATGAACCCTTAGTCAAAATTTTCACAGTCACAAGTGCATATGACTTAGGGTAAAGTAATAGACTAGATGAGAAGTACAATTTGACTCCTTACTTTAATTGATAACAAATTTTTGAATAGAGACTAAGTTTAGGAATGAAAAATTCAGTTTTCCTATAACTTATAGATTGCTTAGATCTTACAATCATATTTCAAATATTTTTCTCTTTCAAAATGCTTTTCGAAAATACTAACTCTTTATCTCTCTTTCTTTATGGATTTTGTGGGTGTAATCCGTTGAAAATCCTCACGAGACAAAACTCGTCCTCTATGGGAAACCTAGAGGTTTAACGGCTTATTGCACATGCTCAGTGCAATCCGTGACCTGCGAAAGTGGTCTAATAATCCTTAGTATAGTTTAGTTGTTTTGCTCGAGGACGAGCAAAAGATAGGTATGTGGGTGTGATTGGTCGCTAATATTGCATACTTAGTATCATATTTCCATACTTATTTTAGAATAAAAGCTTGCATTGTCCTAATTGCTTGTTTAATTTATTTACAGGCCCAATCCTTAAGGAGATGAAGAGAAATGAGCTCAAAAGCCCACCAGAATTCTTAATTAAATTAGAATTAATTCGCACACACTAAATCAGGGCAAAATCAAGAGGTTGAAACCGGTTGAGAAGAATCCTCTCAGAATCGATCGGTTAAAGCCAAGTGATTGAGGCCAAACCTGCACACAAAATACGAAATTATAGAACTTAAGAAAAGAAGTGTGCAAGTGCTCAATTCTTCCGCTATAGCAAGTGGCTATGCGGGTCGTGATCCACAAGGAGGGTTTGCGATGGAAGCTTTACGGTTCTTTATTGAAATCGTTAAGAATAAAAGCAAAGGTTCTTCTCTGTTTTTAAGTTAAGAAAAAGTGAAAGAATCATGTTATGTTAGAAGAGAATGAAAGATGAAGAAGGTGGAAAATCAGAAAACAATAAAAGCGACTATGTACAATGGAGTGGAGAAGAAAGAGTTGGAGGAGATGGTTGGTGATCTATACTAAAGAAGTAAAAGAAAAGAAAGAAGGAAAAGTGTAGAAATACTTACCTAGGTTGAGTGATGACTTACCTGGAAACCGTTGCATGTTCTACCTTTGCTTCGGAGGCGTTCAACGCATAGATCATAAGCTCGAGCTCAGTCCCCATGCACATTATATCGTCAAGCCTAGCAAGAACGAAGTGATGCGGATCTTGGAAGAGGAGAACGTCTTCATGAACTATCGCTGGCTCTCACGTAGCTTAGTTATACTTGCTTTGGAATTCACTTGTACACTCAACAACAACAACCAAGGAAAGTAGAAGAGGAAGACGAAACAAAAAAAAATACAAACATAAAAAGAACTTTTACTTTATTAATTGCAGAGACAATGGAAGAAAGGAGGAGGGTACATCGTCGGTGTCACTCTCAACTTCAGCCTCTCTCTCTTACTTACATGAATCTTCTTCTACCCTAAGTTACATATAAATTACATAACAGGAAAAAAAAACCTAAACTACAAAGAATTAAAACTAGGCTAAATCCTAATCTGCCTTGACGTCCATTTTCAGTGCACATAATGGCCTTTTATAGGCAGAAAACCCAACCACCAAGATCCCGGGGAGGTCGGGGGAGTTCACGCCCCCCTAACTCCCCAAGATTACCGCGGAAACGCGGCCCAAGCCGCGTTTCCGCGGCCAGGGTGTGGCCAGATGGCCACACCCTGTTGGTGGGTCTCTCCGGGGTTTCTTCTGGCTTTGTCCTTTGTTGGTTTTGTCGTTTGAGCTCTGGATTCTGACGAAATGGCCTTGGATTCTTGGCTTTAACCGATCGATTCTGAGAGGATTCTTCTCAACCGGTTTCAACCTCTTGATTTTGCCCTGATTTTATGTGTACGAATTAACTCTGATTTAATTCAGAATTCTGGTGGGCTTTTGGGCTCATTTCTCTTCATCTCCTTAAGGATTGGGCCTGAAAATAAATTAAACAAATAATTAGGACAATGCAGGCTTTTATTCTAAAATAAGTATGGAAATGTGACATTAAATATGCAGCATTAGTGACCAATCACACCCCCATACCTATCTTTTGCTCGTCCTCGAGCAAAACAACTAAACTATACTAGAGATTATTAGACCACTTTCGCAGGTCGCGTGATTGCACTGAGCATGTGCAACAAGCCGTTAAACCTCTAGGTTCCCCCTAGAGGACGAGTTTTGTCTCGTGAGGGTTTTCAGCGGATTGCACCCACAAAATCCATAAAGAAAGAGAAATAAAGAGTTAGTATTTTCGAAAAGCATTTTGAAAGAGAAAAATATTTGAAATATGATTGTAAGATCTAAGCAATCTATAAGTTATAGGAAAGCCGAATTTTTCATTCCTAAACTTAGTCTCTATTCAAAAATTTGTTATCAATCAAAGTAAGGAGTCAAATTGTGCTTCTCATCTAGTCTATTACTTTACCCTAAGTCATATGCACCTTGTGAATGTGAAAATTTTGACTAAGGGTTCATTAACTCTAACTCTTATGCCTTATTTATTTTCATATATATACTTTTTTTTGTGGTATTATTCCTTAGTTTTATTAGGTTTTCTAATCTGCCCATGTAACGAGCCTTTAATCGATGACTCCCAAGCCAGACGGTCTTAGGGCACCAGGTGAGAAGACACCCCTAGGATTTAAGGACTCGAGCAAACAAGGCCACAAAACTAAGGATTTTATTATATGAACCTCTTTTAGGTGTGAATACTTATGCTTTATTAGGCACAAATACCCAGCTTAATCAGAGGATTTTTCTTTTCAAACTTATCTAATCATCTTTCGCATAAATACCAAGGCTTACTTAGGCCAAAGCACCTAGCTAGTCAATAATTAGACTTGTTTTTTTTTTTTTTCAAACTCATCTAATTATCTTTTGCATAAATACTAAGGCTTTTTTAGGCCAAAGCACCTAGCTAATCAATAATTAGATTTGTTTTTATATATATATTTTTTATAAGGCATAAGAATCTTTGTTTTTGAACCCTAAGTGTGTAAATGTATGAAGTGTGCATATTTCATCAAGGTAAAGATCAAGACTAAATTACTTTGACAAATTATCTTCCTAACCCTATAAATCAAACAAATAATCTTATTTTGACCAAGTATAAGAAATCCTAATTTGGATTTTCATATTCCTTAAGATTAACTTAATTTCTTACAAAAATAAGTCAAAATATTGTTTCTATTTTTCAAAAAGTTTTTTAAAAAAAATGTTAATTTTTTTTTATTTTAAAGAAAAAGAAAAGTTATGTTAGACCCTCCCCCACACCTATCTCATGCATTGTCCTCAATATATGAATTAATGCATAGATGCATGAAAAAGAAGAAAGGGAAGGAAAATGGTTACCTTAAGGTGGTGGTTCCGGTGGTGGTCTGATTGGTCCACGAAACATGGCCCAATCAACTTTTCTTGGGTCTCGGAGGAACCCACCAGCACTATCTTTAATATAACCCATTAAAAAGATATATCCATGAAGGATTTTTATTAAATATTTGACCCCATCTAATTTCCATATTCCATAACTAATTTTGGAGTCAAATTTGTCAACCACCTCGTCCCAGAATGGAGTGTGAAATGATAGAACAGTTGACTTAGACTCAGGAAGGACAGGAACTAATACCGACTCAGGAAGGTGACTTAAATCAAGTAAAGGTTCAAGAGTCGAAATTGGTTCAGGAATTGGTTCCAAGTCAAGAAGTTGAAACTCAAGTCCACATGTAGTTTCAAACATTAGAATGTGACCTAATATGGGTGATTCCAGTTCAGGAATGATAGGTGGGGGAATCAAAACTGACTCTAGAATATTATTCAAGTTTGGTAATAAAACAGGAGTCAATATTGATTCAGAAAGTTGAACTGGATCACATATGTAAGAATCTAGGTCACATATCTCATTGAGTTCAATATCAAAAAATGGAGAACTTGCCAATTTATCCATGGGATTTTCAAAATTGTAAAGTTGGTCAAGTTCAACATAATCCTCAAAGATGGTGATTCAATTTCTTTATGAATTGGTACAGGATCCAATGTTGACACCGGGAAAAGATTGAAGTCAGGTGAAGATACCGGAGTCATAATCGAATCAGGAAATAGAATTGAATCACTAAGTTAGGTTCAGGATCATAATCATTTTCAAGTTCTATTTCAGGAAAAGGAAAACTAGTCAAACTATCAATATCATTTGGAGTTTGGGTAAGTTCAAATGGTTATGCTGAAATGGAATCTTGATTTCCAAAACTACATGACTCTTCGGCTCTAACAGAATAGTTAGTGACATCGGGACGGTGGGAACGTAGAGATTCGACCATCATATCTATGTCACGATTACGAGTGTTTTGAGCCTGAGTCATGGTTTCAAGCATCTTTTCATAGTTGATAGGTTCATTATTTTGATGAAAAGAAGAAGAATTGTCTTGGAAGTGATAGTGAAATTGTGAGTCCATCAGATTTTGGGATCTGTGTTTGGACTCACGCATACTCATTTTCAAAATTGATGGTTTCCTTTTTTGGACTGGTGGAACTGAGTATGACTCTTGAAAATATTGTGGACTAGGTGGAGAAGGAGGACAAGTTGGTTGATAATTATGCTCGGGGGAAGTGAATCCCCACTGACTCGGTGAAGAGTTGAAATTATTATGGACATTATAGTTATTAGATGGGGGACATGGGTTATATTGATTCGGATAAGACCAATCCGGCACACTAGGTTGGTTAAAGTCATGATATGCCGGGTTGGTAATATCCGAAAATGAACTCGGTGTGTAATATGGATTATTATTAAAGTTGAAAAAAATTATTATTATAAGCCATATCACACAATAGAATACACACAAAAAAGAAAGAAAAGCAAACAAATAAACAAATAAGAAAGAAAAAATTCTAACCTAAGTTAGGGTAGACCTAGACCTAGACGACTCCTAACTGGTTAGACTGTCCACGGGAGGTTTAATGTAGACTTTGACCACAAGCTAATCAGCCAGGTCAGGGCAAGGTTGGTGGGAGGTTTTCCGTCAAAGACGTTCCTTAATTAAATAACCACCAACCTTCGGGCTTTCGGCCCTCAATCCCTTTCCTAGACACTGATTTTGCAGGAGTCAGATTCTAACATTTTTTCCCCTTAGGATAATCTCCTAATTGAGTCCGAGATGTCCCTAGGGCCAACGTCTACTCAATTTTAGTTAGGCTTGGGCTAGTGAGTGCTTGGAATCTGATTTTTGGGCTAAGGAAGGGTGATTAAATCCCCACCTTATCTTTTTATGGGTTAGTGCCCTTAAAATAATGTTGTGCATGTGTACAAGATATGTAAGATTCACTCAAAGCGATATAAACAACCAAGAAGTGAGTCCTATGCTAAATGCAATGAATACATACCTTGCTCCAGCACTCTTCAACAGTAAAAAAAAAGGAATTAAAAAGACACGTGCCTAAAATGCAAATGTCTAATCAATTTTTTATCTTTTCAACAAATATTTTACTGTTGATTATTAGCAGGCTTATGTTATGGCATATAAGAAAAATTAAAGTTGCAGCAAACTAGAATTTTTTTAAACTAAGCAGCCCTGCAAAAAGCTGTTAGTAGTCAACTCTTCCTTGCCGCGGATCCGCGGCTTTTGCCGTGGAAACGCGGCAATTCAGAGGGTAATGGGTCTCTACTTTCTAGAGCAGAGGCCCAATACCACTTGTATGTCACTGCAAACTTATTTTCCTGCATTGCTTGCCCTGTAACCTGCAACAGAGAAGAAAATTCGTTTAGCTCTAAAAAATTTTCAAAAAAAATTCAGATTTCAATAAAAAACATGTTACCCTCCCCGGCAACGGCCCCAAATTTGATTGAGGCCAAACCTGCACACAAAATACGAAATTATAGAACTTAAGAAAAGAAGTGTGCAAGTGCTCAATTCTTCCGCTATAGCAAGTGGCTATGCGGGTTGTGATCCACAAGGAGGGTTTGCAATGGAAGCTTTAAGGTTCTTATTGAAATCGTTAAGAATAAAAGCGAAGGTTCTTCTCTGTTTTTAAGTTAAGAAAAAGTGAAAGAATCATGTTATGTTAGAAGAGAATGAAAGATGAAGAAGGTGGAAAATCAGAAAACAATAAAGTGACTATGTACATTGAAGTGGAGAAGAAAGAGTTGGAGGAGATGGTTGGTGATCTATACTAAAGAAGTAAAAGAAAAGAAAGAAGGAAAAGTGTAGAAATACTTACCTAGGTTGAGTGATGACTTACCTGGAAACCGTTGCATGTTCTACCTTTGCTTCGGAGGCGCTCAACGCATAGATCATAAGCTCGAGCTCAGTCCCCGTGCACATTATATCGTCAAGCCTAGCAAGAACGAAGTGATGCGGATCTTGGAAGAGGAGAACGTCTTCGTGAACTATCGCTGGCTCTCACGTAGCTTAGTTATACTTGCTTTGGAATTCACTTGTACACTCAACAACAACAACCAAGGTAAAGTAGAAGAGGAAGACGAAACAAAAGAAAATACAAACATAAAAAGAACTTTTACCTTTATTAATTGCAGAGACAATGGAAGAAAGGAGGAGGGTACATCGTCGGTGTCACTCTCAACTTCAGCCTCTCTCTCTTACTTACATGAATCTTCTTCTACCCTAAGTTACATACAAATTACAAAACAAGAAAAGAAAAACCTAAACTACAAAGAATTAAAACTAGGCTAAATCCTAATCTGCCTTGACGTCCATTTTCAGTGCACATAATGGCCTTTTATAGGCAGAAAACCCAACCACCAAGATCCCGGGGAGGTCGGGGGAGTTCACGCTCCCCTAACTCCCCAAGATTGCCGCGGAAACACGTCCAAGCCGCGTTTCCGCGGCCAGGGTGTGGCCAGATGGCCACACCCTGTTGGTGGGTCTCTCCGGGGGTTTCTTCTGGCTTTATCCTTTGTTGGTTTTGTCGTTTAAGCTCCGGATTCTGACGAAATGGCCTTGGATTCTTGGCTTTAACCGATCGATTCTGAGAGGATTCTTCTCAACCGGTTTCAACCTCTTGATTTTGTCCTGATTTTATGTGTACGAATTAACTCTGATTTAATTCAGAATTCTGGTGGGCTTTTGGGCTCATTTCTCTTCATCTCCTTAAGGATTGGGCCTGCAAATAAATTAAACAAATAATTAGGACAATGCATGCTTTTATTCTTAAATAAGTATGGAAATGTGACATTAAATATGCAACATTAGTGTCCAATCACCAAGAATCCAAGGCCATTTCGTTAGAATCCAGGGATCAAACGAAGAAACCAACAAAGGATAAAGCCAGAAGAAACTCCCAGGATGACCCACCAACAGGGTGTGGCCATCTGGCCACACCCTGGCCGCGGAAACGCTGCCAAAGCTGCGTTTCCGCGGCTTTGTTGGGGAGTTAGGGGGAGCGTTTGCTCCCCTGACCTCTCCGGGATTCTGGTTGTTGGGTTTTTGGCCTATAAAAGGGCAATTGTTGTGCTAAAAAGGGACGCCAATGTAGAGTTAGGATTTTAGACTAGTTTTTTCCATTTTGTAGTTTAGTTTTTACTTTTATGTAACTTGTATGTAGCTTAGGGTAGAAGAAGATTCATGTAAGTAAGAGAGAGAGGCATATGTTGAGAGTGACACCGATGTACCCTCCTCCTTTCTTTCATTGTCTCAAGCAATAAAGGTAAACTTTTATTTATGTTCGTTTCTTTACTTTCCTTTTCTTTTGTTGTGCTTTCCTCTTCCTCTTTCTACTTTACCTTGGTTGTATTTGTTGAGTCTCAAGTGAATTCCAAAGCAAGTATAACTAAGCTACGTGAGAGCCAGCGATAGTTCATGAAGACGTTCTCCTCTTCCAAGCTCCGCATCACTTCATTCTTGATATGCTTGACGATATAATGTGCACGGGGACTGAGCTCGAGTTTATGATCTATGCGTTGAACGCCTCCGAAGCAAAAAGGTAGAACTTGCAAAAGGTTTCCAAGTAGTCATCAATCAACCTAGGTAAGTATTTCTTCACTTTTCTTTCTTTCTTTTCTTATATTTCTTTAGTATAGATCACCACCTCCTCCAACTCTTTTTTCTCCACTTCATTGTACATAGTCGCTTTTTATTGTTTTCTGATTTTTCACCTTCTTCATCTTTCATTTTCTTCTAACAAAACATAATTATTTTTTCATTTTCACTTCTTAAAAACAGAGAAGAACTCTCGCTTTTATTCTTAACGATTTCAATAAAGAATCGTAAAGCTTCCATCGCAAACCCTCCTTGTGGATCACGACCCGCATAGCCACTTGCTATAGCGGAAGAATTGAGCACTTGCACATTTCCCTTTTTAAGTTCTATAATCTCGTATTTTGTGTGCAGGTTTAGCCTCAATCACTTATCGGTCTCATTGGGAACCTCAAGACCCATGAGATGGAAAGAAAAGCAAGAGAAGAGATGGCTCCTCCTAAGAAGAAAGCTATTGTCTTCAAGAGCTCTTCCACCTACTCCGACGAGGATGATGAAGAAGAGGATGATGAAGATCTTTCTCTTCTTGTAAAGAACGTTTAGAGAATGAACAATAAGGGAAAGTTCCAAAATAGATGGAGATGGCAAGGTAAAGAAGAGAAGAAAATCATTTGCTTCAATTGCCAAAAGCCGGGTCATATTGTTGCGGAATATCCGAAAAACAAAGACAAACCCTCCACATCCAAGAAGCCATACAAAAAGAAAGCTTTAAAGGCTACTTGGGATTCCGAGAGTGAATCTGATGAGGAAGTAGACACCACCAACATGTGCTTCATGGCAAACGAAATCACAAGCAAGGTAACTCCCGATACATCCATTGATTGTGAACTATCTATAGATGAACTAGGAGAAGCTTTTGAAGAACTTTCTCATAACTATGATTTTCTGAAAAAGAAATACTTGAAAATGAAAAAGAAAAATGAATCACTCAACCACAAAGTTTCCATTCTCACAAAAAGAAAGATGAATTGTTTTAACCTCTCTCTTCTACTCAAAAGGATTTTGACGACTATAAAATTTCTTGCAAAGATAAATTTTCACAAATTGATGAAAACGAGATTACCTTGCTAAAGAAGAAAATTGATTCATTAGGAGTAGTTTTGAAGAAATGTGAATTTGATAAAACTAGACTAGAGGCTATGTTTCCTAAGAAACATGTCCCAAAGAAACATTCACATGCTATTCATACTCATGTTCATAAATCACAACCTTTACATCATGCTAAGCACCCTAAACATGCCCATACTCCACGCACTCATCATGCATTCATGTATGGTAAAGTTTTTTTCATGCACATATTGTGGCCGTAAAGGTCATTTGGTTAAATTTTTCTATAATAGGATTAATGCATCGCATAATCATGTTTGGGTTCGGAATACTAACATTCAAGGACCCAATAAAGTTTGGGTACCAAAGTCAACAAATTTGTTAAATGATGTAGGAACATTCCAAAGCCCAACGACGTAAGGAGTGTTGGTATCTTGATAGTGGTTGCTCAAGGCACAAGACTTGGGATATCAACAACTTCGCAACCCTATCAAGATACCATGAAGGTGGCACCGTCACCTTCGGAGATGACGCCAAAGGAAAAATCATTGGTATTGGTAATGTTAAAATTGGTACATCTCCTTTAATAGAAACTGTTGTTTTAGTTGATGGCCTCAAGCATAATCTCTTGAGTGTTAGTCAACTTTGTGATAAAGGTTTTAATGTTATTTTTGATGACCTAACATGTAGTGTAATTGATAGACAATCCAATACATGTATATTTTTCGGATTTCGTGAAAGCAATGTATACTGATTGATATGTCTAATATGCTATGCAATGCTACTTGTTTGAATGCCCTCGATGATGACTCTTGGTTGTGGCATAGGAGATTAGGCCACATTTCTTTTGACCATCTATCTAGATTAAACAACAAGGAAATGGTGAAAGGTATTCCTTGCTTGAAATTTGAAAAGGACCGCATTTGCGATGCGTGCCAACTTGGGAAACAAACCAAGTCCTCTTTCAAATCAATCAAGGATATCATGACATCACGACCTTTGGAGTTGATCCATATGGATTTGTTTGGTCCTACACAAACCAAAAGTCTAAGTGGGAATCATTTTGCCTTCGTTTTAGTTGATGATTTCTCTCATTTTACTTGGGTTTTCTTTTTAGAACACAAAAATCAAGCCTTTTTATATTTTCAAGCCTTTAAGAAAGGAGTTGAAAAGGAAAAAGATTCTTCTATTTTAAGAATAAGAAGTGATAGAGGTGGTGAATTCAATAACCAACCCTTTACCACTTTTTGCAAAGAACATGGAATTAAGCATGAACTATCTTGTCCTAGAACTCCACAACAAAATGGAGTCGTTGAGAGGAAAAATCGTACATTACAAGAGATGGCTAGGACAATGATAAATGAATACGGTCTCCCTCATTATCTATGGGCCGAGGCCGTTAACACATCCTGCTACATACCAAATAGGTTTTCTTATACAAAAACACTTCTAAAACATCTTTTGAGATTTATTTTTTTAAGAAAACCAAATGTTTCATACTTTAAAGTTTTTGGTTGTAAATGTTTTGTTTTGAATACTAAAGATAATTTAGGTAAATTTGATGCAAAATCATATGAAGAAATTTTTGTTGGTTACTCTAACACTAGTAAAGCTTATAGAGTTTTCAATAAGTCATCCTTGACTATTGAAGAATCTATACATGTAAAGTTTGAGGAATCTAATGTGTTTGTTGAGAATGTTGTAGAAATAGATTCCCTAAATGAAGACATGGAGAAAATTACTTTAAAGGACTCACCTACTCTTGAAGACATGCCAAAGGGTGATGAAGAAAATGAAGTTCAAGAAGTTGAAGTGGAGACAACTCAACCACTTCCAAAAGATTGGAGATTCAATCCACATCATCCCAAGGATCTTATTATAGGTGAAGTATCAAAAGGGGTAACTACTCGTTCTAAACTTCATGATCTTTATGGGCACTATGCATTTATTTCTCACTTTGAACCAAAGAACATCCTCGAAGCCGAGGGCGACTCATATTGGTTGCTTGCCATGCAAGAGGAGCTCAATCAATTCGAGCGCAATGCATCTTGTTCCTAGGCCCCACGATAGACCAACAATTGGCACTAAGTAGATCTTTAAGAACAAGTTAGATGAGTCGGGAAATATTGTTAGGAATAAAGCTAGGCTAGTGGCCCAAGGTTACACTCAAGTCGAAGGTATCGATTTTGAGGAAACTTTTGCACCCGTGGCATGGCTTGAAGCCATACAGATGACACTTGCATTTGCTTCATATAAAGATTTTAAACTTTTTTAAATGGATGTAAAAAGTGCTTTCGTAAATGGACTTATTGAAGAGGAGGTGTATGTTGAACAACCCCCCAGGTTTGTCGATCCTACACATCCAGATTTTGATTTCAAACTAGACAAAGCTCTTTATGGTTTAAAACAAGCCCTTAGGGCTTGGTTTGAAAGACTTTCTTCATTTCTTATTTCTAATGGTTTTAATAAAGGAAAAATAGATAATACTTTGTTTACCAAACATGGTGAAGATGATATACTTATAGTTCAAATATATGTTGATGATATCATATTTGGTTCTACTATGAAAATCTTTGCAAAGCTTTTGAATCATGCATGAAGGAGGAATTTGAGATGTCTATGATGGGCGAGCTTAACTACTTCCTTGGTCTCCAAATCAAGCAAAGAAAGGATGGGATTTTCATCAATCAAGCCAAGTATACAAAAAACTTATCAAGAAATTTGGGCTTGAAGGGGCTAAGACAAGCAAAACTCCCATGGCTGCCACCACCAAGCTTGACAAGGATGAACAAGGTACAAATGTAAACATTAAACTATATCGTAGTATGATTGGTAGCTTGTTGTATTTAACGGCTAGTAGGCCGGACATTATATTTTGTGTATATCTTTGTCCTCGATTTCAATCGTGTCCTAAAGGGTCCCATTTGATTGCGGTAAAACGCATTATTAGATACCTTAAGGGCACAATTGAAATGGGTTTGTGGTATCCGAAGACCGGACAATTTTCAATGAAAAGTTTTTCGGATGCCGACTATGCGGGTTGTAGAGTGGATAGGAAGAGTACAAGTGGAACATGTCAATTTCTCGGTAATTGTCTTGTTTCATGGTCTTCTAAGAAACAAAATTCGGTAGCCTCTCAACCGCTGAGGCGGAGTATGTTGCGGCGGGGGCTTGTTGTGCACAAATCCTTTGGATGAAACATACTCTCCTTGACTATGATTTGCATTATGACCATATTAAAATATTTTGTGATAATACTAGTACTATTCATATGACTAAAAATGCAAATCAATGTAGTAAGACTAAGTACATTGACATTCGGTATCACTTTCTTAGAGATCATTATGAGAAAGGTGATATTGACATTGATTATGTTTCTACCGATTTTCATCTTGCCGATATATTTACAAAACCACTAGACTATACTAGATTTTCTTTTATTTGTGGTGAATTGAATGTTTGTGTTATGGAATCTTGAAAAAAATTTTAACAATGTTTACCCTTTTTGATGTATGAAAAAAAGGGGAGAAAAAGTTAGTTATGTCTTTTGAGTTTTGAGTTTTGAGTTATGAGTTTTGAGTTATGAGTTTTGATTATGTGTTTTATGTTTTGAGTTAGTGTTTGTTGAGCTATATATTTTGAATTCTTATGTCTTTCTTATGCCAAGTTCTTGTTTTTACTTCTCATTCATATATATAGCCATTCATATATATAGCATGATTTGAGGGGGAGCCTCTAAGCTCCTTTCCCATTTTTCCCATTTTTTAAATAACTCATATGTTTCGTCATCATCAAAAAGGGGGGATTGTTGGCCTAAGGTTACAATCACCCGGTTTTTGAGTTTTGATGATTACAAAACATATATAGTTATTTGTATTAATCATATTTTAGTGTTTTAAGTGTATTTCAGGGTTCTAAGGATTTAAGATATCTTCTTCCCTAAAGGAAGGTATTTTTGACTCAAGATTGACAAGAATTCAAGCTATTCAAGATTGCATATGGAGAAGCCCAAATTTAAAGATCTTGTAGTCACCTAAGAACCATTGTAAGAATTAGTTTGCTAAAGAGTAAGGTTATGAGAAGTTGGCTCAAGAAAACACACACACACACACACACTTTTACTTTTCAAAATACGGTTTTTGTTTTGGTTAGTTGGATTAGGTGCATGTCTTGATTGATATACATGTCTCAAAATATTTCATATTTTTACATCTAGTTTAAATCATGTATCTCATCCCTTGTAGCATGCTACTTAATCATCAAACTATTTAAAATTTTTTGAAAAATCTTCAAAGTTTAAAAATATTTCCAAAATAATACTGTTTCAGGCCTAACGGTCGACCGGGCGGTCGACCGGATCTATTTCAGGCCAGATCGGTCGACCAGACCGGTCGACTGGGCCTTGTGGCTTTGGCGTGCACGTTTGTGCACGTCTGTCGGTCGACCGGACCGGTCGACCGACTAACTGACCCTTGCTCTCGGGTTTTGTCGGTCGACCGGGCCAGTCGACCGACAGAACAAAACAATTCTTTTTGTTTAGCTTGCGGTCGACCGAGTCCAACGGCTCTTTTGCCAGTTAGACTGCCGGTCGACCGGGACGGTCGACCGACAGCCGCCAGCAGCCCCCAACGGTTAGTTTCTTGAAATCTGTTTTCTGGATTTGATTTTGATGTTTCATTCAGGTATCTCTGAATTTCTTGAGGCTATAATCTGACCTATTGACCTAGATTAAACAATGAAATGATCTTTACTAATCCCTATAAATAGATGGCATTGGTCCCTTGTTGAAACTAAGAAAAATCCCTATTGCTTTTAAGTTTTAAAAGAAAAGAAAAATTTCCAAGTTCTCACTTTCTAAAGTGCTTTCTTGGTTAAAGTTTTTCAGTTGTTTTCCAAGCTCTTTTTACTTCTTTTCAACTGAATTTTCTCACTTCACTTCTTGAGCCAAAAATCAACCCTACTCTATAAGAAGTTGTAAGAGAGAAGTTTGTGGTCTTTTGATCACTTAGCTACTTGTATTTTCTTGTGTTGAGATCCCTCTTGTGTAGAGGTTGGATTAGTGGGAGTTGGGTACTCCGGTCTTGTGTAGACCAATTGTAATCCCCTTGGGTGTAAAGGTTCCAGTATGAAAATTCTCTTTGCGGATTTAGTGGATATCCTTCACGGTGGTGGAGGCGGGGACGTAGAGCAGTGGCTCGAACCTCGAAACAAATTCCTTGTGTTTGCGATTGGTTTCCTTATTGCTTTTTCATTGCTTTACATTTCTATCTTGTGATACCTCTAGCTTGCACTTCATTATTGCACCCATTTCATTTACTTGCATTTTTCGGTCTTTACTCATCTCAACAAGAAAGCAATTACGCGCCTCAACTCATAATCTAGAGGAATCAAAGAGGAAAAGTTCTAGAACCCTTCACGGGGAATTCGGCTTCAATTTCTTATTTTGAGTGACCGGTTGCATCGTACATACATACTTGTTTAAAAAGATCATTAGATTAGCATTAACACCTATTCACCCCCTCTAGATGTTTTTCAAAGTCGCCATTGCTATGTCATCTTCTTGTGTAAGGGAGATGACATTGTAGGATTTTCCCTTGAACTTGGGATGAGTTAACTCCTATTGCTTGTCATTAACAATATCTAGGTGTACCCACATGATTTTCCCACATTTAGTGGTTAATGGAATAAGATCCGTGGCCTCTTGCTTGTCAGCCAGTGGATTGGTGACTTTCAATCTGTCTTTAGGGACAGGGGTTTATACATTTTGGGCAGTCACCTTCGGGAAATTTCCGAAATTGAGAGTCACCATGTTGCGATGACCTTCT
The DNA here is from genome assembly GCA_038442645.1 of Agave tequilana. Classification (NCBI taxonomy): domain Eukaryota; kingdom Viridiplantae; phylum Streptophyta; class Magnoliopsida; order Asparagales; family Asparagaceae; genus Agave; species Agave tequilana. The sequence goes on along the minus strand of JAVJIF010000225.1, from coordinate 34,398 downwards.
TTTGTTCTGATTTCAATGTCGGAACACCAACATCGACTAATGCTTGGATCTTATCCTTGAGGATTAAGCATCTGGTGGTAGGATGGTGAACCATCATGTGGAAAAGACAATAGTTGGGATCATTTGTACGTCCAACTTCATTGGGGCACCGAAGTTCTTGTAACTTGAGCTTATTATCTTTATATAGAAAATGGAAGATTGTCATCACCTGCTCATCTTTGAAAGAATACTATTTCTGAGAAAACTTATACTCCGGGTTGTTGTTGGAGTTTCTCCTTTTTTACTGCAGCAAAGCTTCCCCAGACACTTCTACAACCATGGTCTCTTTCCCTTTCGATGGGAGATAGGATTGTATCATACCCCTTGTTGTTGACTCCTTATCTGTTCTTGGGAAAGAGGGTTTAAACTTTTTAGCTGATTTATTAGCTATTTCAACTTGTTCAACAAGCTCTTTCCACGTGTGTGCCTTGACGACTCCCGTATGAACTTCCACTTTATCGAGAAAGTTGTGCCTACATGTTTGCAGCAACATAGGCAATGACAAAGGGGCACTGATTGTAGTTTCTTGTAGGTTGCTGTATTTGAAAGTATATAGCTTCTATATTGTTTCGTTTTTCAGTATAACATACTTTGCACATGTTTCTAACCTTAACAGTAAAGTGGTTGCTTTGTAAATGTTAAAAAATGTTTAGACTCTTGCATCTTGGGGCATGTGTCTAATTTCGTTTACCTTTCCATTTGTTGAAGAATACTGGAGCAAAGGTACATGTGCATAGCATGTAGCATTAGGAAACACATTTTTAGTGATTCATATTGCTTAAGTGTTACTTATACTATATACTTATACACTTGCACTAAATTGAAATAACGGCTTGTCCTAGAAACAAGATAAGGTAGGTAAGTCATTACCCTCCCATAGCCCACAAACCATCTCCTCACTTACTAACCTATCCTAACTTAAAATTGAGTAGACATTCGCTCTAAGGACATCTCGGACTCAATAGGAGACTGATCTAAGAAGGAAGTTGTTAGAATTTGACTCTTACTAAATCGGTGTCAAAGGTTAGGGATTGAGAGTCAGTTGCTTTTGCACAGATATCTCTCACCAATCTTACCTCGATCTGGCTGATTAACTTATGGTCAGATTCTATAATATACCTCCCGTGGATAGTCTAACCAGTTGGAGTCATTTAGGTCTAAGGTCTACCCTAACTATTCTTTTTGTTTGTTTGTTTGTTTTTATCTTTATTTTTGACATCTTTTATGATATGGCTTACAATTACAATTATTCCAATGCATATGGTGATCTATACTTCGTCCCGACCTCTTTTGACTTGGATATTATCATACCGGCATTGCATAGCTTTAACCAACTAAGTATGCCGGTTTGGTCTTATTCGAATAACTATATGCCCCAGTCCCATTATTATGAATAAGACTGGAACAATAATCACCAATTTTTACAAAGTCAGTGGGAATACAACTCCCCCGAGTCATATGATCAACCACCTTACCAACATCCAGCTTTATATACTTCTTATCTAAAACAACCGATAGAGAAAAAAATCCAATTTTGATAAGATTCTAGAAGCCTTGTATGAGTCCTAGCGACAAGTACAAAACTTGATAGACTTACAATCCCATCAAAATTTTCAAATCCAAGATCCTTACTCTATTTTTCAAGTCTCACAGTAACAAGAAGAGCCTATCGACTTATAAAAGAGAATAGAAAACAAGATTCAGTACCAAAATGATTTTATCCAATCAAATCTTGATTGTACCTCGTCTATCAATAGGTTAGAAGCACAAATGGGTCATTTGATCAACACAATTAATGATAGGAATGGGAAAACTCTCCCTAACCAATTTTTGACCATTCCTGATTTCCTAAACCATATTGAAAGGGACCAAGAATCATGGTGTGTTGGAAACTTCAACAAAGATTCAATTTCATCACACCAATTAGAATTTGAACAATACTAAACCATTGACAAATTGGCAAGTTTTCATTTCAATGAAATTGAACTTGAACATGAATGTGAACCTGATCTTCAATTTTGTGATTCTGTTCTAAATTTCGAATCAATGTTGATTCCGGTATCTTAGCCAATTTGGACCCATTTCAGAGAAAACATTGATTCCCTTATCCATAGATTTTGAACATGAACCACCTATTTTGGAAAGTCATATTCCATGATGGAAAAAGAATATGAATTTCAATTATTTTTTTTGGAACCAACTCTTGATCCAAACTGACTCTTCAACCCAAACTTGATTTAAGTCATTTTCCCGAGTTAGTATTGGTTTTTGAACCTGTCACTTTTTACCTCAAATCAACTATTCCATAAAGTCACATTCTTTTGTTAGACCAAGATATAGACCACAATGACTCCGAGATGATTTTCCAAGGTTGGTCATATCAAGGGGATAATTTTCATTATAGGATCATGCATGATCCTATTCAATTTGGAGAAAATAAAGATGTAAATAAGGAAGGGGTCATCCAAGGTGGGTTCCTTAAGATCCACATTATCTAGATTGGGCAGCAACGCTTGGCCCAATCTGACCACCACCAGAACCACTGCCTTGAGGTAACATTTTCCTTGTCGTTCTTCTTTTTCATGCATATATCCATTCATTCATGCATTGAGGACAATGTATGAGATAGGTGTGGGAGAGGGTTCTAACATAACATATCTTTTCTTTTAATTTATTAAAAAATATATATATAACATTTTCTTTGCTTTTAAATTTTTTTTGAAAAGAGAAATAATATTTTGACCTTTTTTTGTAAGAAATTAAGTTAATTTTAAGGAATAGGAGAATCATAGTTAGGATTTCTTACACTTGGTCAAAATAGATTATTTGTATGATTTCTAGGGTTAGGAAGAAAATTTAAAAAGTAATTTAGTCTTGATTTTTACCTTGATGAAATATGTATACTTTATACACTTACACAATTAGGGTTCCAAAAATTATTATGCCTTATTAAAAAAAGAAAAAGAAAAAAGAAAAAGAAAAAAGAAAAAGAAAATTATATATATTAAAAATCCTCTGATCAAGCTGAATATTTGTGCCTCATAAAACATAAGTATTCATGCTTAAAACTGGTCATATCATAAATAACAACCCTAGTTTTGTGGCCTTGTTTGCTCGGGTCCTTAAGTCTTAGGGGTGTTTTCTCACCAGGTGCCCTTAAACCATCCGATTTGGGAGTCATCGACCTAAGGCTCGTTACATGGGCGAATTAGAAATCCTAATACAACTAAGGGATATTACCACCAAAATAAAATTTTTTATATATATAAGGCATAAGAGTTAGAGTTGAAGAACCCCGAGTCAAAATTTCACGATCACGAAGGTGCATATGACTAACGGTAAAATAATAGACTAGATGAGGAATATAGTTAGACTCCTGACCTTAATTGATAACAAATTTTTTAATAGAGAATAAGTTAAGGAATGAAAAAGTTCGGTTTTCCTATGACTTATAGATTACTTGAATTTTTATAATAATACTTCAAATATTTTCTCGTTGTTTCAAAATGTGTTTTTAAAATACTAACACTTTGTTTCTCTTTCTTTTTGGATTTTATGGGTGTAATCTACTGAAAATCATCACGAGACAAAACTTATCCTCTAGGTGAAACCTAAAGGTTTAAAGGCTTGCTGCACATGCTCAGTATAGTCGCGTGACCTGCAAAAGTGGTCTAATAAATTCTTAGATTTAGTTTTTTATTTTGCTCGAGGACGAGCAAAATATAGATTTGAGAGTGTGATTATACACGTTTATTGCATATCTGTTATTACATTCCTACAACTATCTTGTAATAAATCCTAATAATTTCTTGTCTTAATGTCTTATTTTGCAGATTTGTATTAATGAAAGAAGTGAAGATAAGACTAATTAAAAGCCAGTTAAATTTTAATTTAATTGGATCTATTTGGTTAATTGAAGATAAAGCCAAATAAATATAGTTAAAATCAAATTTAGATGAATCAATTTGGTTAGCTTGAAGAGTCAAAAGGATCCTGCCAAAATTCAGAGACCAAAAAAACTATTATCAGATGATCTTTTCTGTTGGGCAAGCAATTTTATCATATCTCCAATCTTATCTCCCACCTTACCAGAAGATCTTTTCTGTTGGGCCAGCGATTTGGTCTCATCTTTAAGCACGATCTTCCTTATCCATTTCAACCTATAACACTACCACTTTAGAAGGCAAATGGGCACAACTCCAGCAGAGAGTTAGGATTAGGCTTATGCTTTAGATTTAACTTAGGTTTTTATTTTTTAATGTAAATTTTCATTTCTTTATGTAACTTAGTTGAGAGAAAAGTTTCATAAAAGAAAGAGTGGAAGTTGTTTTGAGAAGTGACACCAGTGTAAGTTTTCTTTCTTTCTTTTATTGTTACTTAAATGAATCAAAGTTATATTTTATGTTATTCTTTTTGTGTTTTTGTTTTGCTTTTCTCTGAGATACATGTAAATCTAAATGAATCTGATAGACTCAAATATGATCTTGCTCTTGCAAGTGTCATTGATGGCTTATGATAATGGATAACCATTTCTGCTTTAATGGATAATTCATAGCTTAGATTGAGAATGGGGAAGATCCTATATGACATGCTTTGATGGCCTTCAAGCCAATGTAAGTCCAACGGATCAAAGGTAAATCAAGCTCCAAAGAGGTAAGTATTCTTTATTTTTTATTTCTTTTATTTTCTTAGTTTAGAAACACATTCTAAAGACCAACTATTTCTTCTTTCTTTTGTTTTTTTTTTCTTTTTAACTTAGCTTTTCCTTTCTTTTGAAACATTAACAACATCATCATTTGCTTAACTCTATTATTTTTTCCTAAAACTAAAAAGAAATTTTAACTTGTTTTTTAAACTAAAAGAAAGAAACTTGCCCAATACTTCTATCGTAGTCCCTCCTTATGGATCATGACCCACATAGCCACTTTCTATATTGATAGTATTGAGAACCTAGCACTTTTTTCAACTTTGTATTTTTCTGTGTGCAGGTTTGCCTTAATCACAAATTAATAAGCCTTCGTGGTCTCCTCCTGTGCTTCCAAGTGGTGACAGAGATCATCATTATTATTGTTATCAGCCATGTAGGCCGACACGAATCTTATTTGTACAGAGCTAATGGTGGCAGAGAAAATGTAACCACTAGCTTTTGCTTGGTCATTTGACCATTGAAACAATTGTCTCAATGATTCCAGTGATATAGCATCTCTTGATGAAGAGGGCTGCTCGTAATTGAAGGGTATTGCTATCCTAGAGCGAGTACCTGGGAAGGCACGCTCTTGTTCAGTCGCAACTTGACCTAACTGGGGCTATAACAGATGATGTTAAGAAACTGAGAAAGGTGAAGGTTAGAAGGATATTATCTGAATGTCGGTCGAGTTTCTGCTTTTGTAATTTATCCACAGTAGCAAGTGGCTAAGCAGGTTGAATCTACAGGGAGGAATGTTATAGAAGCGTTTAAGTATCTCCTTAAATACTAAATTGGTTAAGTGATTCTTCTTTATTTGGATAAGAAAAAGAATTCCATGTTAAGTGTTAGATATAGAAATATGAAGATGAAGATAGAGTTTGATTAGAACTAGGGTTTTGAAAAGAATTAAAAGGTCTCTACCACCACTAACTTTCAAACCTATGCCATAATATACTTCACTTTGGATCATAAAAGTTATACCTTGGAGTTGCATTCAATTCGAGTAAGATACATAAGATAAAAACTAAACCGTATTTGAAATAATCACTAACCAAGAATTAACATTAAACTATCAAAGCCTTCTAAGCATAGAATAAGAAGAATAATCGGAATTCAACATTAAACTGTCAAAGCAATCTAAGCATAGAATAAAAAAACTATTGGAAAATATTAACATTTATCTATTTAATTAGTCATCGTCATGTGCCTTCAAGAACTTTAACTAACTCTAGGGTTTCAAGGATGTATATAATTCAATCAGTTTATTCTAACATAAAATTAGAAGTAGTGATGGATAGAGACTAATATGCCATGGAACTATCTAATTACACATAATAGAAATTAAGCAAAGTATGAAAGAAGATTACAAACTAATAAAGAGAAAGCAAGTAAATAACAATGAAAAGAGAAACTGGAAAGAAGAATAGAAGAACCTCTTTATTGACACTGTGACCTTCAATTACAATAGCTCCCTTCTTCTTTTCAAATCTTTCTTAAGCTAAACCCTAAAATTACAACAAAAGTTGGAAAAGAGACTAAAGAAAAATCTCAAACTTTGGTCTCAAGAATAGATCCGAGATGATGATTATGAGAGATTTCAGCTCTTTAAATTTGCCTTACAGCCAATTACAATAAGATACAAATTAGGAGTTATAATTCGATCCTAATTTCATGTAGGAATTCAATTCTGAACTGATATGTAGCTATCTGGTTGTTAATTGATGTATATGACTCATCAGATGGCTAAATTGAAAATAATGGTCAACAAAAGAATTGTGTCCCTTTAAGTTCACTTTCTATAGCATCTTGAATCATCATATTTGAATTTTTGTGGTGAAAGTTATGATCAGAATATTAAGAGGTGCTGAGTCTGAGTCTGAGTCTTAATTGATTTAGAACTCTGAATTTAATTAGGATTGCTTTACTATCCAAATTTAATTGGGCTCTTTGGGCTATTTTTTTCCATTTACCAAAATATGTATCATAATCAAAAAGAGGGTTAAATAGCAAAATTAATAAAAATAATCAAAGGTTAAATGTGCAAATGTGATGATAATAATGCAAATATGAAATGTAATCATCAGGTCTGGAGAACTGAAAGAAGGCGGATTAGCCCCCCATCTCCTTCATTAGGATCATAATAGATCCTTACCTCTGCCTATCATGTTTACAGAGGCAGCCAGAAGGTCCAACACCTTTGGTGTTTTCTTCTTATAAGACCTAGGTCTCTTGAAAGATCGAATTGATAATCAGTTAAAAATCGATTGTTGATTTTAAGGAGATATTGTGGAGATTGACCATAAACAATAGTGGAGAAAACGTACTATCACCAGTTGGCATCCCGCTTATCCACACTGAGATGGCGAAATGTGAATTTGCTCCTCAGACCGGAGCTTCCGCTTGTTGCTCAAGTAATCCCTTAAGTCTGTGTTGACTGGACCCAACTGATCCAATGTAGAGATTCAAGGAGACGGGAGAATAACCCTTCTGGGTTGAGAAGCCTTTGGCTTAGCCTTAGAGGCTTTTCTTTTGGCTCTAAGCAATGCTAGCTTAGCTTCTCTATTTGAGTTAGCTTCCCTAGGCGAAGCTATCTTAGCGCTGCTAGGCAGTGCTTTGTTAGCTTCACTTGCAGAAGCTTAAGCTTCCCTAAACGCACAGAGTGCGTTAACTTTGTTGTTGGAAGCTGCTCTAGCACTGCCAGATGGCCTTTGCGAAGTAACTTCACTTAGCACACATGGTGCTTTGGCAATAGCCTCATTAGACAAGCGGGCTTTTTCCCTAGCTCTGTTGGGAGTTAGCCCGGATATAGCACAGCCTCGTGGGAACAGCTTCACTAGAAGCTATGAGAAGAAAGTTTGAAACTCTGTTAGCCTCGCTTGAGGCCATTGTAGACTCGCGCAGACCCTGTTTGGCTATAGGCTCGCACAAAGCCTGTTTGCTAATAGGCTCACGACGAGCCTGTGTAGCCTTTCTAGGGCTATGATAAGCTCGCTCAGAGCTTGTTTGGCTTTGCCAGAGGTCACAATAGGCTCATACAGAGCCTTGCTAGCTCGCCAGAGGTTTGTTTCCAAGAATCAGCCAAAGAAACTTTGGCTATTAAAATCTAACTGTGCTTGCGCACATTCAGAGGCTTGTGTTGCTCATGGAGAGAAGTTGCTCAAATTTTTCTTGATCAAATTGAATGACCAGCATCTCTATAGTAGACCCGAGGGTCTGATCATTGCATTATGATACTACTTTCTCGTTGATGGAGAAAATTTTCCCTAACGGTGTCGCCATCTTATTTTTCATTAATTTGAATCAGCGAAAACTTAAAATATATAGAGTACAAGTAAAAAGAAAATTACAAGTATTCTCCACTGAGATTCTGAAAAAGTGTGCTAGCAGGAGTGTGGATAGCGTGCGACCACTTTGTCCCTTTGATAATGCGAGCGATGAGTCTTCGAATCTTCTACTAGAAATTCCCTCTCGCCTAGTTTTGGAGATTCCTAAGAATGCAGGATTAGGGTATGAGCACCCTGAGATCATCCTTGATGGATGAAAGAATAATTCTCTGGGTTCTTGGAAGTTAGAGAGTGGCTCTCTTGAGATGATCTCTCTTCTCTTGCAATTATCTAAAAATCAATTAACCAAAAATCAACCCCATGCTAAGCCTGCTAATGGGATATTTATAGGTTTCATAGGGGTGTAACTCCCCCTAGAATTTAGCAAAAGCTGAAAATAGTCTTGATAGCCTCGCAAATGATGCTAAAATAGGCTCTGCGCGAGCCTAGACAGCTTCATAGTCTCTGCGTAAGCATATAACAAGTGTTTTGGCTTAAATGTCTCCACTTAATGTGGGGCGTAGTGGACGAGTGTAACCGCCCACTTAAAATTGCATTAACCCCACTAAAGTAGTGTGGGTTAGCCTACTAATCCTGCTTGGGGATTTAAAACGGTCAAAATAACCTGCAGCTAGCCTGCCATGAGGTTGTAGCTCCAAGCGGAGCTAGCCCACTGCAGGGCAAAAACTCCAAGCAGAGGTAGACTTTTGCGAGGCTAAGGCGCTAATGCTTCTTAGCGAAGCTAGCCAATTTGGCTTAAGTTTGCCAATTTAGCTGAGTTTGAACTATTTATTCAACTTTGAACGATCTGTCTTTTGGAAGTATCGACAAGTTAAATATTATAGAAACTTGTTGGTGGGCTATCTAGGGTTCTGTCTTTTGGAAGTGTACACATGCATAGGCCTGTCGATAGGAAAAGTTCATCGATCATATTTTTCAAACTTAGCTCAAGAGCTGTTGACAGCAGGCAATGACTGTCAACAGACTGAGTTGTCAACAGACTGAGAATGGACCAACTTTCTATTTGGTCTCCTGTCGATAGCTATTCTTGGATATCGACTGCTGAGGCATTCTTAGCCTTGTGCACTGGATATCATCAGTCCATAGGTGTGAATCACTGTCGATAGTCCTCGTATCTATCCTCGTATCTGGTTGAAATATTATTTTAATTTTATAAAAAACTTTGTAAAATTATATGATATTATATTTATGATAAAACATATATGTTTAGAAAACTAAATATATATTGTAAAGCTATATATCATAAATACTATTAAAACTTGATTTAACACAAAAATTATATAATAAAATCCATAAAACTATTTTTGAAAACTTTTTTTGTGTGTGCATATTTTTGAGCAACAATTCTCTAAACTAAACTTTAACAAACAATATATCTTACATAAATATCAAGATTAGGCACAATATACAAGATCTTCAAATACGAAATCTTCAAATTGTCTTCTTGAGCTTCCAACCAATTCTTGCAATCAATCTTCTTGATTTAAACTATAATATCTCTAGTTTAAAATACTGTATTTTTATTTTTTTCTAAAGTATTTATTTTGATTTAATGATTATTCTATTATTATTTCATTTTGATTATTATTTATAATTACTAAAGTTAGTATTTTTATTGTTATTATTATTAATTAATATTATTATTAGTTTTATTATTATTGTTAACTATTATTGTTATTATTATTATTATGATGTATTGGTTGTATTGTTTGGTGATTATTATTAATATTATTGTCATTAGTATATTGTTATTAGCATTTTAATTATTATTAGTATTTATTACTATGATTATCACTAATTACTATTACTATTGTTGTTGTTATTGTTATTGTTGTTATTATTATTCTTTGTATTTCTATTCTCTCTTATATGCATCTCAATACCCTTGCACCTATACTCATTAGACCCATCCCCATCTACCTGCAACCCATTAGCCCTTAACCCAATATCCTAATACCCATTAGATTATAACCTCAAGCCCAAACCCAATATACCCCCTATATAACATCTCCTAATTTTAACCCTACTCTCTATTTAACCTATATCTTCATCCTCCCCTCTTCCTTTACAGCCGCCTCCACCTGCGAGCACACCCTCCTCTGTGTGCCCCTCTCCACCAATCGCCATCATCCAAACATCACCTTCGCTGCCAACACCAGGGAATCCCTAATCTCCTTGCGCACAAGCCCCCAACATGAGCAACTCCACGGTAGATCAGAACCCCTCCTCTACTGCTATGCATACCACACCTGAGCTACCCTCAGCGGCAGCTCTCTTACTCCTCTCCCAGGTTGAGTTTCTCCCTCCTCCCTTGCCGTGTACAGCCAACTCCCTACAGCGGAGCACAGTAGCACACCAGCGCAGCACCTCACCCTTCTTGCACCATCGTCGGACCACCACGGTAGCATAGCACCTCCCATTGCGCAGCCATCTCCCTATGGTTGGCCTGCGCATCCTTGGAAGCACCTTGGCTTTCTCCTCTTCTCATGGCTCATGCACACTCTCCTCCATTCCGAGCAACCAACGCCCCTTGACTGCACACCCCATCTTCCACAGAGCCATCTTTCACCTCTCCATGGATCGCCGTCGATTACCATCGGCAAGCTCGAACGCACCCGCGCCCTTCCTGGTGAGATCCTCTATCCGTGGACATCCTCCGTGGCCTCCTCCCCCTCTGCTGGAGCCTCCGTCGGCACCACAAGTCACCCGTTGTGTGAGTTCCCCTCCATAAGTCTCTTTTCCTCTTTCTTTACATTTCCGTAGTGTATGTTAATGTGCATGTTTTTTAATTTACGTTAGCATGTTGATTTGTGTATGGGTGCGTGAGTTTGGGTGCAGGTGTCGTGCGTGGATGAATCAGTGAAGGTGTATATATATACATGCATGTATATTAGTATATATGTATGTGTATGCGTGGATATATATATATATATATATATATATATATATATATATATATATATATATATATATATATATATGGTGTGTTGTTAATGTGTGAGGTGTGTTGTAAGTGTGTATGTACAAGTATATTATATGTGCTTGGTTGCATGTTACAGTATTTCGGACTCGCTCGGGCGATCCGAGCTCGGTAATGGGAGATTCAGATTTGTGCCCGTTATGGACCCGATACAGTGGCAATTCGAAAACCGACCCATAGGATAATCCAGAGATCCATACCAGTTCTTACAGTGAAGACCATACGGTGATTCAGTTCCAAAACCATGTCATTTCATGTGAATGTTTGTTTATTGGTCTATTTCAATTTCAGCGTTTTATCTTATTGTCTCATGCGAATATTTATATTATTCTGCATTATACTATTCGTGATCATGCTTATTTAGATGATATCTATACCAAAGTAGTAGTGATCTATACCAAAGTAGTAGTGTTTGGGACTCGAATGTATTCGATATATTGTCTACAGGATATTTGGCGTTAGTTGTTCAGTAGTTGATACTTAGACCTATTAATGGATTTTATTGGGATAAATACTGACTTGAAATTTTGAGAGCAGACCAGATTAGCTAGGTTTATAGACTCTACCGATTTGTAATATTTATTTAAATTGAATTATTGTTATTGGGAGAGAGTGGATTAGTATGGTGGTGATAGATCAGATATATCCTCGATGTTAGATGTATTTAGATTCGATGATTGTCACTGAGGTTAATATTTAAATTATTATTATTTAGTTTATTACAGATCTAGATATGAGAGATTTAGACTGGGATCTGATCGATCTGAGGAATGATTGGCTGATGTTGTACTTACGTAAATGGATTTTATGGGAACCATTATTGGTCTTAACCTTCATTTATTTGATGATAACTTAGACAATAATTTAACTGGATATTGAGAATTTATTTTAAAATTATGTAGCTTTATGAAAGATAGGATCTTGGACTTAGATTTGTCAGTAGACTCGATTGGAGTGAGTTGACCTTGGGTTGAGAAATGTGTGCTTAATTGGATTGGTTAGAACTAGTGGATTATACATGTATACAGTTGGATTGGTATTTTAGTATATGCATCTTGTGATTGATCTTGATAGAAGTAAGAGTGTGTGAGGTTCTTGATTGATGATTTTAATGTTATTTGATGGCGAGGAATTGACTAAACTTATTAGAACATGTAGTTATTCCAATTATTGAGATTCAGATATATTGGTGATTTAGAGGATCAGAGTAGATTGATGAATTATTAGACTTGTGGTTTACTGTACTGGATTACTTTGACATGGATTGATACTTGATTGTTTACGATGATTATATTGAGACTATCAGTTGATGGATCAATTACTGATATCGCTTTAGTACAGATGGATGAGAATTAAATTGATTCTAGATGGGAAAGTATTGAGCAAGATCAGTGTTTAGATCTGATAATTCTATTAATTTATGTTATTGAAAGTTCTGAGAAAATATTATCAATCCTAATATATTCATTGTTCTATTGTTCTACCATGTACACGGTAATATTGTCCACATTGTTATTGTTACACCATTGATATTGTTACTGTCACCATATCATCCCAGTAATTGAAATAACATGGATATTGATTGCTTTAAATAATAATGTAAATAGACAAATTACACACTGGGATTGGAGAAATTGATGGAGAAGACAGCGTTTGTATTTTGGTGGACCTAGGATACAGGTTGCGCACCCGACTTACGATTCCAATGCAAGATTCTTGGGGATGACTGACATCCCATCTGTTTATTGTTCCGTAGTGTTACTGTGAGTATTGTTCCACAGTGTTACTGTGAGTACTGTTACTGACTACCGGACAGTAGGTCCTGGTTCAGCGCCAGGCATCTGGGCCGTGGTCCCTGGTATGTACGAAACCCACCTAAAGAATGGACAATGTCTCCAACCAATCAGTTTCAATAACTTAGGACCCTGATTGACACGTGTGATAGGCGTAGTATGGGATGTCTCTACTGCATGTGACAATTGGTGTTCGCTGACATAATAAATAATAATGAACTGTTCATAATGTATTGAAACTGACTGTAATCACCTAACTGTACATATATATAAATCATGATAGACACCTGATTGTACACATGACCTGATTTGGACATCTAATTTTGTACTGACTGATTTTATTGTAATCTGTTCATAATATAGAATATTCAGTTATCTTTTATTTTCAGTTTATCATATTGTGATTGTATACATTGTTTATATGCACGAGCACTTCCCCTTTTCTTATGCACTTATTAGGTCGCTTCCTGACGACCCTGGATTTGCACGTCCAAATATTGGACATTTTATTTTATTGATCAGGTGTTCGTTGAGATCGTATGCTTTGTGAGGGGCTGGAGTTTTCTCTCTACCTATTTTGGTATTCTTTCTTTCTTTTTATTCACGTTTCATAGTTTCCTTGATTCCATATATCAATTCATTACTTAATTTTATTCTTTTATTTCATTTGCTATCATTGTGTTAGATATCTATATATCATATTGCTGTGATATTGATTTACCATAGTAGATTGTTATAACTTTTTTAGGTTACTTTAGGCTTAGCGTGTATACGTGGGGTAATGCCGCCGACTCTCGTCACGACTCTGTTTCAAGTATATTTTGGGAAGCGGGGCGTGACATAAACTTAATATCTCTTGTTGAAGCTAAACATCTCATCCATGAATAAACCTGTGTACTTTAACAAAACTTAAACTTTTTTAGTACACCAAACTTAGTGAGTTTTGTCATCAGCAAAACAAAGAGTGATTGAGCCTTTGGGCCAACAATCTTTCCCTTTTTGATGATGAAAAAACTCATAGTTATGAGGAGTAGCTTAGAAGGAAGCTCACTATGAAATTATGCATAAATATATATATAAGAATTTTAAGCACAGCTCATGATAGAGCATAACTCATTGTATCATACAATCATTAAGAGATAAATCATAACTCAACAAACTTAAATATCTCAAACAACTCATGATATAAATATAAATTTAAGAGCATTGTTTTAAAATAACCATAAGTTCAAAACAATACACCAAAGTCATTACATGCCAATAAAGTTATTACATGCCAATAACAACTAGATAAAACAGTGTTCTTACATAAACTTGTTCATACATAAGAAAAACACATTGTTCATACATAAACAATACATAACTCATAAATTTTCCTCCCTCTTGTCAAACATCAAAAATGTGAGAAATGAATAAATAAGCCTTCATTTCCTTTGACGACTGACCAATCGATATTCGTCTTCTTCACTGTCATCATCTGCTTCTTCTTCTTCAGTTTCTCTTTCTTCATTTTCACCAAGTCCAGCAGGTTGGGAAGAGGAACCAGGCTAAAAAGACACTGGCTGAGTACCCCATGCAGTGAAAGGAGGTGCAATGGATGAAATGGGATGATGAACTTTGTGTACTCAAGAATATTGTATCCAAGATGTTATTGAATATGAAAAAAATGCATCTCATTGAGCCTTAAGGCAGCAGCAAAGTGAGAGGCATCAATAGTGTAGTCATTGATGTGTATGTTTTATATGAATGTTTTACATCACTTTTATGCCTATTATTTTTCATATTTAATGTTGCATGGGTATTTTGTTAGTCTTATTTTGCAGATTTTTGATCAAGAGCAAATTAGAAGAAAAGAGAGAAAATTGGCGAATCGTTGATATCAAATGAACAAAAGAGACGCAGAACCAGAGAACTGAAGCAGAGTTGGGATTACTCAAGAGAGTCTTCACGCAAAATAAAAATTCAACAAAAATCTGGGACTGAAATGGACCAAGAGTTCGGCTACCCAGCCGTAGATTTCGGCGAAGCAGCTATGGACTAGTCAACGGGAATGCTAACTCAGAGGTCAACACGAGTCCAAAGCGAAGCGCCAATATAGCAAGAAGTTCGGCCAGCAAGCCGAATTTTCAGCCAGTTGGTCCGAACTATGGTAGTGCTTATGGATAGAATTTTTCCAGAAATTTTTGTAAATTAAGAAACCTAGATTTTTATATTCGACTAGGGTTCTACTGCTCTATGTTCTATATAAACGCCGCCAAGCCTCCTGTAATATATACAATTTTTATTCTCTCTTATATTTTGAGCAAAATCAATGAAATTCTGCTGTTAGGTATTAATTCTCGAAGTACATTCAGCTGGAAAGTCTTCAAGGATTTATTTTTATTAGTGCTCTCTTACCTTTCTTTTACTTTTCTTTTAATTTATTCTATTCCATGATCTCTTTCAATGTTATAATGTTTTTTATTTTGATAATTATGAACTAATTTTCTATAATTAAGGGCATGATGTAGGGATTGTATTGAAGATATAAGATTATGTTTTGTGCAAATTCTTTTATGTATTTTATAAAGTTTAAATCTTTTATAAACTAAATTGTTAAATCTTGTACTTTATTGCGCATAATTGATTAGAAGGCTAGGTTAGAGTCTGAGAAGAGATAACCTAGCAATACCTTCTAGGATTAACAACCATAACTCGAGACGTCGAGACGTAAGAGTTATGCAGTCAAGTAGAAATATCCATCATACTTAATGCATCTTCTGACTAGCAATTTACTAGATCGAGAGATTGTAGATTCTAGATTTAGAAGATAGAATTGGTATTATTCGAGAGAAAGTATTGATTAGGATAGAGAATTCTGATTGTTAGCATAAATAGGATGAATTAGCATAAGTATAATATTTTATCTTATTACAATCATCAACATCATTACCCTAGTTCTTTTTATAATTAAAACAAACATTTTTAGTAATAGTTTAATTACAACATCTTCTAACTAAATTGATTATTCAAATAGAACTAGAAAACATTAAGTTGGTACTTTAACAATAATCCTCATGGGACGATACTCTATTCACTCCATATTACTTGTTAACGATTGGTACACTTGCCATTCGAATTCGCACATCAGTCATCTTGAAATCTCAATTAAGCAAGAGCCAAATGATTCAATTTCTCTAAGAGAAGAGAATCCAGATTGAGATGAAGGAGGAGGAGGAGGCACATGAAAGGATTGCTCAGCTTGAGTTGAAGACTGAGCAACAGAATGTTGGCTGAGGTGACTGATCTTCCTATAAAGAAAGATGCACCAAGAGGTTCGGGAGAGGATAAGAATGATTCCACTTGAATATCAATGTGCCAATGACTAAATAGTCAAGTAAGCACCATACTAAAAGGAAGACTATGATATGCAATGTTACCTACAGTCATGATATTGAAAATCATAAGAGGAAGATTCACAGGGTGGGATGTGAGAATAGAATATAAGACTTGTGATATTGATACTTCTCTAGTTTTTCTAAACTTACCGGTTTGGGGCACGATTTTATGCATGATATTTTAGCTGGAATCTAACAGAAGGGAGTAAAGTGAACAACATTCTTATTAGTTTTTAAGCCTGGATTGTTGTCACCATGAATCAAAGCAGATGCAGACTCTATGGATTGGCCTTCAGAATAAAGGGAGTTTTCAAGAGTGGTTTTGGTAAGATCACGTCCACCAAAAGGAATTTCAAGAACATTGACAAGTTCAAAAGTGATTTCACGTTGGCTAAGAGCCGACGCTAAAAAAATAGCAAAAAAATAGCATCCGACGTCTATCCGGCCGATGTCATAGTCTTCAACTTTCCATGTCAATTTTTAAGGGTGTTGAAATTTATGTTTATCACGTAGGTTCTAAAAAGAACCGACATACAAAATTTAACTTTCCACATCGGTTATTGAAAAATCTGACGTCAAACTTCACTGAGAAAAGGAACTATCCACGTTGGTTTCGGAAAGAACCGACATGGATAATTATTGTAAAATCTGGTACATAGTTAATTTTACATGTCGGTTATTAACATAATCGATGTTGAAATGATAATAGACGTTCGTTCAGCAAGTAACCGACATGTAAATATAAAATAAACGTCAGTTTTAAACCAATTTATTTTTTAAATAATAAAATAAAACTTTCTGTACATATCAAACAAAAACAAACAACACACAGATTGTAGCACAGATAATACACAGATTGCAACACCAACCAACCAGATGTATATCATCCTATATATATCAAACAGAATCATATCAAAAACAAATTGCAGCCAACCAACAAGACAGAGTACTCAATAACAAAATCCCACACATACATATATATCATCAAATACATAATTAATCCAACCAATCAATCCATACACACATATATAATCAGAATAAGAACAATTTAACACGATACATGACACACACACGCTGTTTTGTATAAGATTTCCTAAAAAATTACAAAATTACAAGATTTCCCAATAAATTGTACAAGATTTCCCAAAAAATTACTAAATTACCATCAATACACTACAGTAAATAAGTCGTCCACTCTTCCTAACTTCCAGCCATTCCACATCTGTATATGCCATTTTACTTTCATCAAACTGTAAACATATTTAATTTTTATTTATGTTAATAGTAAACACTGACAAAAATGTATAAATTTTCAAAAGTTCAAAAGATTATACCTTCCTTGGAATAGGATTAATTTGCAAAATAATGAATTGACGCATAAATATCATAATATAATATCCACACACAATAGAATCTGGTTGATGCGGACACTACAAGGATTGAAATATATGAGTTAAGCAAAAGTTAAAACTTAAAAAATTTCATCGATTTTTGAAATAATTACCTGAATCCTCTTCCATGAAGTAAGTCTACCTCGTCGTCTTGGATTCATCATAGTGTGCGTCCTATTCAAAAATTACAGAAAATAAACAACATTATTAATAAATATTTTAGAAGTATTTGATTCATTAATAAATATAAACAAGATTAAATACTCACAAATCAATTACTTTTTTGATATCTTTCTGCACTTCGCCCCTCAACGAATCCAACTAGTATATAAGAGAAGAGCTCATGCCAATCACGCACAGAGTCCAATGGCCACTACAAGATAAATTCATATATGAGAAATTAAATTAAATGTGTGACAATTAAATTTTATTATTAGAATATCAATGCTTACCCCGAAATATATGATGCAAAATATAACTGGCTGGCATGTCCACCTCTTTGCAATGTATCCATGGCATAGCGAGCCTTCAACTATGTTTCATCTACATGGCTAGCCAGAAGTGCTATATGGTATGGACAAATAAAACCATACAAGTGACTCAAGCCCGTGTCCACACACCAATCATATAAGTATATAAAATTAAAAGAAATTACCAAGATGGGTTAAATATAAAACAGTTATTATTTTATTAATTAAAAAACATACATTAATTACTCACTTCATGTACAAACAGATACATGTCGCGCTTATCTCTGGCGGCCTATGAACCTCTCGAGGCTGTTATGCTCGAGGTATATGGCCATTTCAGCTGAAAAAAGTTCTATATTCATGGGTACTATGATGATGGATCATTCTCCCATACCTCGTGCATTTGCAGCCACTTTCGCCGGTTTTCTATCTGGTGGAGTAGTCACAGGCTGATTGATTGACTCTGCAAATGTCTCCAATCTCTGCGGAATCACAGCCTGTACCACCTCCTTCCCTTTAACCTTTACCTGTCATGATACAATGGCCAAATAAAATTGTGCACATTTAATTTAAAACATAGAGCTGTGATTTAATTATAATAAACATACTCGTGTATCCAAAGTGATAAGTTTCTTAAGCCATAACACAAAACTACCAATAGCATCACGGACGGTTGTCATATCATCACGTGGAATGGGTAGAAGAGCATCCATATCCGATGGATCCACAATACTCGCTCTTATATTATCAGATCCAATTGTCTGGTGTGAATGATTTGATCATCATTGGTGTTAAAATCTCATCCGTGTGCCACAACACGATTTTCATGTTTAATGGCCAAATCAACTAGAATAAAATCACCCTGAGACAACCATATAATAAGCATGACAAATGAGCATGTAAGTATGTATGTGTATATGTGTTTGTGTGTCTACATGTGTGTGTTTGTATAAATATTAAATATGATTACCTCTGGAATCTCGAATAAATCCTTTAAAATTGTACAACTTCCATTGTCGCTCTACGACGTATAATGGGGTGGTGGATAGCTCAGCAGATTAGTATTCATTTGGAATTCCCGCCATATTTTTTTCAATTTCAGACATGATGGAAGCTCTGAAATCATCTTCTCGCCTCCGATATTCTTCTTCTTGCCTTCTATTCTTCTTCTTGAATTTTTGTTCTTCTTGAAGTTTGACTTCCACCAATCTAGTAACATCTTCGTTTGTAATACCTTGGCGGTGCTGGCTAGAAGTATGAAAGTAGTTAAACATAGTAGCCCCATACCTGGCGCTTGGAACATGACCAGGGTGCTCGGGCTTACCCAATACCATGGACAGAATATCATTCTTCCCAGATGGATGAATGTCTCCCTGTAATGCCCATTGAGAAAGACTGTCCTACAAAAAATTTGAAGAGAAACACTTGTATTAGTTTTTAATAAGAGAAAACGGTTATGACAATTTTGTTATAAATTAAACACTTACAATTTCACTTGCAACAACTTGACTTTCAACATTTATGTATAAACAATTTTTTCTGACCCTAACTTTAACCTACAACTCATGTCGGAGAATTGAGGATACAGATGAATCATCCTCAACTGATCTCTGGGATATCTGTTGTACAGAGCATATAGAAAATATATAAGTAATAATTCACAAAAGAATATTTATAGAATAAAAATCAGCACATAAATATTTTTCTTACCAGTTCTTGTTCAAGTTGGGCATATCCTTTGTGAGATAGTGTGTGGAGATAGATATTCAAATCTTGAATATCTTTATTCTTCTGACATAAAGCCTAGTAAAAAATAATTATTAATATTTCAAACAAGATATTAATTATTAAACACTTTTTAGTTATGTTGTATTAACCTGAAATTCTGTAGTACTACGCTGAAATACGAACCGATCCCACACTTCATCATCAATGCAATCATAGTCAGAAGGGGTTTCTGTTTTACCTTCATTTATGTACTCTCTTGTCAACTTATTTTTAAATTGCCTCCACAATTTTCCGGCATAAATTAGTAAAAAATGACGGTACCCCCCATCCAATTCGTATATAGTCTGCAATATATCACAGAAAATATTAATGTATAGTGGGTGTGTGTGTTGGTGCCATGCTTCATGTGTGCATGTGTGTGTATATGCCATGCTTGATGTGTTAGTGTGGTAGTGGTGATAATGGTGGTTGGTGTACATGTGTGTGTGTGTATGTCATATATACTTAATGTGTGTGCACCATATATGTTTGATGGTGGTGGGGTGTGTGCGTGCCATGCTGATGTGTGTGTGCCACATATGCTTGAAGTGTGATGGTGGTGGGGGAGGGGTGGTGGTAGTGTGTGTGTCATGCTTGATGTGTGTACATCATATATGCTTGATGGTGGTGCGCGTGGTGCTAGTTTCCATGTGTGTGTGCGCCATGCTTGATGTGTGTATGCCATATATGCTTGAAGTGTGATGGTGGTTGGGGGGGGGGTGTGTGTGTGTTTATATAGAAAATTAAATTATTCTGAATTTACTTACAGAAATATCTTCCAGATCTTATTCTTGAGCTCTTCAGGAACCTCGTGCCAATCGAGGATGTCAATAGGTACATAATGACGAGCCACATTTCCAAGGTAACTCATCATTTTTTTTTGAATTTTCCAATCTGTTGATTCTTCTCATTAAACTCCACCAAATTTTCTTTTCTTGATTCCTTGCTAAGATGAGATCACCCATCTTAGTAAGGCCTCAAGTCCTCTTCTTTGTCATACTTCCACTGCTCTGGATCCATATGCCTATTAAGGAACATAAACACAATTTGTTAGAATCTCATCATAAGCATAATTTGCAAGAAACAATAATTTTTTAAATAAATAGACAAATTATGCAAACTATTGAACAGATAAATGAATATACCTTTATATCTTTAATTTTTCTGTTTTTTATAACTTTTCTCCACAAATATTCTTTCAAAATGATCTTCTCGTTTATACAACTCGTCTTTGATGTTATCATTCCAATCATTACCCTCACTATTATCCCTCGTGGTAATCCGACAGAGAAAAAGGAATATCATCAATATTTTCCTCAGTATTGTTCATGTCATCACAATCAGGTATAATTTTTTGCTTCATTGAGAGAACAATAGACCACTTTTTATCAGTAGGATCTGTGATGTAAATACTTTTTTGCCTGTGATGCTAATATGAATGTGTCCTCTGTGTAACCCTCTTTATTAAGATCCACTAGAATAAATTTGATCATACATGTATTTTGCATTCTTTTCATTACACTCCTACATTTATCGTGCAAAATATCTGCTAGTTTCCTTATCTTAAATGTCTATTTCGCAGAAGATAATCATAGAGAGAAAGAGGATAAAATCAAATAAATACTAGTTAAAGTCAGATTTAACTATATCTATTTGGTTAGAGGAGGATGATCCCAAATCCAGTTGGTTAAATTCAAATTTTGGTGAATCAAATCGGTAAGGCCAAGATAAAAAGGAGAATCGTTAAAATCCAGAACCTAAACTGAAAATCCAGCAGAAGATAAAAGAGAATCATGAAATCTGGGATCTGCGCCCCCCAGGTGTGGCCATTTGGCCACACCCTGGCCGCGAAGCCGCGTTTCTGTGGAATCTCAATGAATCAAGGGAGTATTTTCCCTCTTATCTGTATACTCCTATCCCCTTTTGGTTTTTGCCTAAAAATACTGGGATTTCTCAGTTTATAGGGAACGATTAGGCAGAGAAGGATTCTTAGGCTAGTTTCATTCAAGTTTATTTTAGATTTTTATTTTTCTTTACATGTAGATTTTATTTCTCTGTAAGCATAGGTTAGGCTCTGATTCATGTAAGTAAGAGAGAGAGATTTATGTTAAGAGTGACACCGATGTACCTCCTCCTTTCTTTCATCATTTCTATATAAAGGTATGAACTTATTTGTGTTCTTTTTTATTTTCATGTCCTTATTCTCTTTTCTACTTTTTCTCTTTTGGTTTTTGATGAGTATCCAAGCGAATCTAGTAGCATCGGTATAGCCTTGTTGTGTGTTTACCACCGATATTTCATGATGATGATTTCCTCCTTAAGATTTTATATTATTTCATTCTTGTTCATCTTGATGATGTAATGTGAATGGGGACTGAGTTTGATCTTATTGATTATGCATTAATCGCCTCCGAAATAAGGTAAATGTGCCAACGCTCAAAGGTAAGTCATCAGTCAAAAAAGCTATTATTTCTTTTAGGTTTTCTTTCTTTCTTTAAATCCTTTAGTTTAAATCACCACTATCTCCCAACTTTTTTATTTACTCTTTGTATACATTTATTTTCTATTTTCTCCATCTACTCTAACTAACCACTTTCACAATTTAACATAACTTATTTTTCTTTTCTTTTAAAGAACAAGAGAAGAACTTTAACAAATTTTAGTGTACTAAAAGAGAACTTACTAAAAGCTTCCATCGCTAGTTCCTCCTTGTGGATCACGACCCGCATAGCCTCTTGAAATCGCGGTAGCATTGAGTACCTAGCACTATCTATTATCAATTCTGAAAATCTATATTTTTCTGTGTGCAGGTCAAGACTCAATCAATTTTTTGTGCCGTTGCAGGGGAGGGACGGTAAGTAACTCTTTTTTTGTTTACTTATTGATTAACTTTCTTCTCTATTCTTGATGTACAGGTTTAACAACAAGGACAATTTTGCTGCATTGGACAATTTTGTTTACAGTGGCCTGGGACTTTACTCAAGAAAGCAGAACCCAAAGCTCTCAGATTTGTTGCATTCCCGCGGCAATCTGAGTGAACTACTAACCTGTATTTTTTGCAGGTTGGTTGAATTGCAAAGTAAAGTTTGTACAACTATTTATTTTTTTATTAACTCACTGTACATACTTTCTAACCTCAACAGTAAATTGATATTCGTTAAATGCTAAAAAAAGTTTAGACTTTGCATTTAGGCATTTGTCTAATTTCTTTTACAATTTACATTACTGTTGAAGATTGCTTGAGCATAGGTAAATGTGTGCTGCATGTAGTATGGAACACTTTTGAATTGTTTATATTGCTTAAATGTCGCTTTTCATAACACGTACACATTGTATTAAATTGATTTAAGGGCCTGTCCTCTAAACAGGATAAGTGGGGAAAGTTATTACCCTCTCTTATCCCATAAGCAGTCTCCTCACTCACTAACTCAAGCCTAACTAAAATTGAGTAGATGTTGGCCCTAGGGACATCTCAGACTCTATAGGAAACTTACCTAAGGGGAAGTTGATTAGAATTTGACTCTTGTCAAATCGGTGTCAAAGGTTGGGGTTGAGAGGCGAAACCTCGAAGGCTGGTAGTTTGGCTTAATTAGGCTTGTCACTTTTAAGCGCGGATACCTCCACCAATCTTGATCCTCCTTGGCCGATTAACTTGAGGTTAGATTCTGCAATAATTAGGTTTGTTTTCTTTGTTTGTTTTTGACATTTCTTATTTATATGGCTTATAACAATATTTTTTTTCAAATTTTAATGATAATCCATATTACACCCGGCCTCTTTCGATTAGAATATTACCAACCCGGCATATCATAAGTTTAACCAACTAAGTGTGCCAGATTGGTCTTATCTAAATCAATACATGCCCCAGTCCTAATACTATGAACAAGACTAGAATAATCATCACTATTCTTCAGAGACAATGGGGATATAACTCCCCCGAGTCATATTGTTAACCACCATTCCAACATTCAACCAATAATTTTCCTAGTCATGATCAACCAATAGAAGAAAAATCTGAGACTATGAAAAGTATAGAAGCCATGATTGAGTCTCAAGAACAAAAGCTGAAAATGATGGACTCACAATTCCCACAAGACTCCCAAATCCAAGATCCTTACTTCTTGTTCCACGTCCCACAACAAGAAGAAGAACTTATGGACTCAGATAGGAATATAAAAAACCTGATTCAGTCCGAAAATAATTTTAACCAATCTGTCAATAAGTTAGAAGCACAAATGAGTCGTTTGCTCAACATAATGAAACAAAAGAATGAGAAAACTCTACCTAACACATGTTCGACCATTCCTGATTGTTTAGCCACATTGATAGGAAGAAGAATCTTGGGTCTTGGACACTTTAACCAAGAGTCAATTTCATCACACAAACTTGAACTCGACCAATTCAAAACCTTAGACAAATTGCCAAGTTTTTTATTCAATGAGATTGAACTTGAACGTGAACGTGACCGTGATCCCCAACTTTGTGAGTCAATTTTCATTTTTGAATCTATGTTGACTCCGGTATCATTACCTAATTTAGACTAATTTTCAAAGCTAACATTTATTCCCGTACCCATAGAACTGGAAATTGAATCACCAAATTTTGATAGTCACATTCCATTGATTGGAAAAGAATGTGAATTTCAATTCTTTGATTTGGACTCAACTCTTGAATCAAAACTGACTCTCGAACCTAAAGTTGATTATCCCGAGTCAGTATTGGTTCCCAAACCTATCACTCTTGAACTCATGTTAACCATTCCACCAAGTCACATTCTTTTGTTGGATATAGGTATAGACTATGATGACTCTGTGATGATTTTTCAAGACTGATCATGTAAAAGAAATAAGTTTCATGATAGGATCTTTCACGATCCTATTCGTATTAGGGATTGTAATTATGTACATAGAAAAGAGGTCAATAAAGGTGGGTTCCGTGAACCACCACATTTTTTTTGATTGGGTAGCAATGCTTGATCCAATCCGACCACCATCAGCCACCACCTTAAGGTAATATTTTCCAT
This sequence comes from Agave tequilana, assembly GCA_038442645.1. Taxonomy (NCBI): domain Eukaryota; kingdom Viridiplantae; phylum Streptophyta; class Magnoliopsida; order Asparagales; family Asparagaceae; genus Agave; species Agave tequilana. The sequence goes on along the minus strand of JAVJIF010000225.1, from coordinate 9,527 downwards.
CCCTCTCTTCTTTTTCATGCATTTATGCATTCATTCATACATTGAGGATAATGCATGAGATAAGTATAGGGAAGTGTTCTAACATAACATAGATTTTCTTTTTATTTAAAAAAATGATTTTCCTTTTTTAAAAAAATTTGAATATAGAAAAATATTTTGACCTATTTTTTGTAAGAAATTAAGTTAATTTTAAGGAATAGAAAAATCATAATTAGTATTTAATAAACTTGGTTAAAATATTATTTGCTTGATTTCTAGGGTTAGGAAGAAAATTTGGAAAAGTAATTAATCTTGATTTTTAGCTTGATGAAATATGCATGCTTTATACACTTACAAACTTAGGGTTCAAAAATAAAGATTCTTACGCCTTATAAAAATATATATAATATATTAAAAAAATTCTCTGATTAAGCTGGGTATTTGTGTCTCATAAAGCATAAGTATTCACGACTAAAGCGGTCCATATAATAAAATCCTTAGTTTTGTGGCCTTGTTTGCTCGAGTCCTTAAGTCCTTGGGGTTTTCTCACCGGTGCCCTAAGATCGCTCAGTTTGGGAGTCACCGACGAAAGGCTCGTTATTAGAAAGCCAAATAGAATTAATGAATAATACCATCAAATATATATATATAAAAAGAAAAATAAGGCATAAGAGTCAGAGTTAAAGAACCCTTAGTCAAAATTTCACGGTCACAAAGGTGCATATGACTTAGGATAAAATAATAAACTAGATGAAAAATACAGTTTGACTCATTAACTTAATTGATAACAAGTTTTTGAACGGAGACTAAGTTTAGAAATGAAAAAATTAGTTTTCCTACAACTTATAAATTACTTGAACTCTTTAAATAATACTTCAAGTATTTTCTCTCCTTTTCAAAACACTTTGTTTCTCTTTCTTTATGGATTTTATGGGTGTAATCCACTAAAAATCCTCACGAGATAAAACTCATCCTCTAGGTGTAACCTAGAGATTTAACGGCTTGTTGCACATGCTCAGTGCAATCGCGTGACCTGTGAAAGTGGTCTAATAATTTCTTTTGTTTACTTTTGTTGTTTTGCTCGAGGACGAGTGAAACATAGGTGTGGGGGTTGTGATCGTACAAGTATTTTGCATTCTTTTCATTACACTCCTACATTTATCGTGTAATAAGTCTGCTAATTTTCTTATCTTAAATGTCTATTTTGCAGAAGTAATCATGGGAGAAAGAGGATAAAATCAAATAAATACCAGTTAAAGTCAGATTAACTAGATCTATTTAGTTAGAAAAAGATGATCCCAAGTCAAGTTGGTTAAATTCATATTTTGGTGAATGAAATCATTAAGCCGAAGATAAAAAGGAGAATCATTAAAATCCAAAATCCAAACTGAAAATCCAGTAGAAGATAAAAGATAATCGCGAAATCTGGGATCTGCGCCCCCGGGTGTGGCCACCTGTCCACACCCTGGCCACGAAAACATGGCAAAAGCCGTGTTTCCATGATAATCTTGATGAATTAAGGGGAGCATTTGCTTCCTTATCTGTATACTCCTCTCCCCTTTTGGTTTTTGACTTTAAATACTGAGATTTCTAAGTGTACAAGGGAAAATTAGGTAGAGAAGGATTCTGAGGCTAATTTCATTCTAGTTTAGTCTAGATTTTTTTCCTTTTCATGTAACTTTTATTTCCTTTTAAGAATAGGTTAGACTCTGATTCATGTAAGTAAGAGATATTTATGTTGAGAGTGACACCGATGTAACCTCCTCCTTTCTTTCATCATTTTTATATAAAGGTATGAATGTTTTTATGTTCCTCTTGTTTTCATGTTCTTCTTCACTTTTCTACTTTTCCTCCTCTAGATATTTCAGATGAGTATCCAAGCGAATCTAGTAGCATCGATATAGCCTTGTTGTGTGTTTGCCACCGATATTTCATGATGTTGATCTCCTCCTCAAGATTCTGTATCATTTCATTCTTATTCATCTTGATGATGTAGTACGAATGGGGACTGAGTTCAATCTTATAGATTATGCGTTAATCCCTCCGAAACAAGGTAAACGTGCTAACGATCCAAGGTAAGTCATCAACCAAATAAGGTAAGTATTTCTTTTATGTTTTTTTTCTTCTTTTAATCCTTTAGTTTAGGTCACCACCATCTCCCAACTCTTTTATTCACTCTTATTAATTTCTTTGTATAAATTTATTTTCTATTTTCTCCATCTACTCCAACCTACCACTTTCACAATTTAACATAACTTATTTTTCTTTTCTTTTAAAGAACAAGAGAAGAACTTTAACCATTTTTAGTGAACTAAAAGAGAACTTATTAATGCTTCAATCTCTAGTCCCTCCTTGTGGATCACGACCCGCATAGCCACTTGCTATCGCGGTAGCATTGAGTACCTAACACTATCTATTATTAATTCTGAAATTCTGTATTTTTCTATGTGCTAGTCAACACTCAATCAAAATGCTAACTCATCGACCTTCATGCCATTATTTTTTTCCACCGCTTACAATGGAACACGGGAACATGAAACATAGTGTAATCTAACTCTCATATATCCTCGACACTCCATAGTATGACATGTTTGCAAACACTAGTTTATTATCTTTGGTACTGGAATTATGCATTGATTGAGCCACTAAGGTCACCCTATATTTTGTACAGTACAATTATTATCATATGCTTTTGTGTAAAAATAATAACCATTTGTAGGATATCCACGATAAGACAAGACGTCCTTGCGAGGCCCATGCGCCAACCATCTCAAATTTTCAGAAATACATTTTGATTTAGTTGTTAACTGATCAGCAATTCGATTTCGGAACCACTTAATGAACATTTTATTATGTTGAACAATTACCCATTTCCCTTCTTGATTTAGTTGGATTGATGCGCTTTATATAGTCCATATGATCATTTATGTAAAGTTGTACTTCATTAGTGTTATTCAAGATATATCTATGTGCATGACACAATAAGTTTTTATTAACAGTAACGACAATTTGTCCAATTTTATCAAAGCCAGCGTTACCTTAGTACATCCCCTCTTTGGAAGTCCTATAGCTTCAATATTTGATAAGTATTCATTGCAAAATTCAATTGCCTCTTTATATGTGTAACATTCAACAATGCAACCTTCGGATCGATTTGATTTCTCACATAACTTTTTAGATTTTCATGTATCGTTCAAATGAATACATCCACCTTAAGAAAACTGAAACACATAATCTAATTTTTCTGATCAAATGAACTGTTAGATGCACCATGATATTAAAAAATAAAGGTGAAAAAATATCTCAAGCTGACACAGTGTAACCACAATATCTTTCTGCAACTCTTCTAGTTTTGTTGGGTCAATTACCTTGCTACATATTGTATTGAAGAAAAATAAAGTCGGGTAATGGCATGACAGACATGTTGAGGTAATACAGAATGTATAGCACAGGTAGCAATTGCTGCACAATGCATGACAATCATGATATTTTTAGCCAACTAGATTTAGATCTTTAATTGAAACGAGACTTTGAATATTTGATGAGTAACCACTTAGCACCTTAATCCTAGAAAGACACGGATATAAGTCTATCTTCTCCTTTTTAGACAAAATATAGCATGCTGGCAGTAAAAATGTATTTTGTCCCTTTTGCTCTGATGCCAACAGCTTGCGTATACTCATTTCAACCAAATCCTTTCTAGTTTGACTCCATCCTTAGTCTTACCGTTACATTGAGTAATATCCCAATAATACTATCACATTCATTCTTCTCAACATGCATTACATCAAGGTAATGTCTCACAAATAAAATTTCCAGTATGGGAAATCAAAAAATATTAACCTCTTTCTCCATACATTCTTTTCAACAATAATTTTCTTCCCTTTACCATAACTTGCTCTGAGATGGTCACCCGTTGATATGCCTCTTCACTGGTCAGTGCCTTTGGAGCTTTTCCTTCTTTTGTAGATCCATTAAAAGCTTTTCGTAGCCTCAGATAATGATGGGACATAGGCAAGAATCTCCTGGAACCAAGATACATTATCTTTCCGTTATGCTTTAATTGGAGAGAAAATATGTCTTCTTCACATATAGGACATGCTTTGTATCCTTTCACGCTGTATCCTGATAAGTTTTCATACGCTGGAAAATCAATGATCATCCAAAGTAATATAGCTCGATGCTTGAAATTTTCTTGATAATATGCATCGAATACTGCAACACCTTCTTCCACATTATCTTAAGGTCTTCAATAAAAGATGCTAAATAAACATATGCATCATTTCCTGGCTGTCTGGGACCCGATATTAGCAATGACAATATCATAAACTTGCACTTCATGCACAACCAGGGAGGAAGATTGTAAATAGTCAAAATACTGGCCTAGTACTGTGTGTGCTGCTCATGTTACCGTGCGGGTTCATTCCATTGGATGAAACCTCTAGTTGGAGATTTCTTGCGTCACACCCAAATCGAGAAATTTAGAATCAATCATACTCCATTGCAGAAAATCAATTGGATGATGAAGCATATTATCAGAAATTCTCTCGTCTGAATGCAGCATCAATCTTTTCGTATGTTTTGAGTTCCTAAATATGCGTTTAAATCTAGGTATTACAGGAAAATACCAAAATACCTTTGCTGGAATTTTATTCTTATTTTTCTTGTACTGATCCACTTCACAAACCGGGCATCTCTCTAAATCTTCATAACCCTTTCTATACAAAATACAATCATTAGGGTAAGCACGTATACTTTCATAATTCATACCCATAGAGCACAAGATCTTCTTGGCATCGTATATACGATCCGGAAGTTCATTAGCCTCAGGAAGCATATCTTTCAAGAACTAAGTAAGGTTGTAAAACTCTTATCGCTCCACCCATTTCCTGCTTTCAAATTGTACAATCTCAACACTGCCTACAGTTTAGTGAATTTTGAACAACCAACATATAAAAGTTTTTCTGCATCATCATACAAGCTCTGAATTAAGTGTGGGTGATCCATAAAATGATCTTCTACATCATGGATCATGTCTTCTAATCATCACCTTAACTACAATTGACTCATTCCCTTTAATCATAGTTTCTATCATCAGAATTAATCGGCTATCTCTTGCACTCTCACCATGCCATATCCATCTTGTATAACCTTTATCAATCCATTAACGAATAAGTGGTCTCTAATACTTCAACCATAACATTCTCAATGCAACCACATCTATGCATGGATACTTAATATGATTAGGACTGTAGGCACACTCAACAACGAACTTAATAAACTCCTCTATACAATTCCAATATTCGGTACATAACCTATTAGCATCCATCCATTTCGATCTATGTTTAACTAGTCTAGACATTAAAAATAAAATATTGAATTAACAACACCATATATCATGTAAAGAGTAAATTTACTTTACGACTACCACGGCACCACCACACACACATCAAGCATGGTACAACACCAGACCACCATCACATGCACACACGCACATCAAGCATGACGCACCCCACCGTCACCACCACACACGCATATCAAGCACACACAACCACCACAACTCACACGCACACGCACACCCACACACCCCTAACACCACCACCACACACAGCATGACACACACACACACACACACACACACACACACACACTCACACATCAAGCATGGCACACACACCACAACACACACACATGCATATCAAACATAACACCCACGCACCACCACCACACCACCACCACCACCACCACACGCACGCGCACATCAAGCATGACACACCCAACCACCACCACACACACATGCACATCAACGCACACAACCACATCATGCCCTTATTTATTATCATCGTTTCCATCTTCTTATTAGAAAAATTCCCATTTTATATCACTTTCAAGCTCTTTTTCTTCTCATCTTCCTTCTCCTGCTACTCTCCAACATTATAATTACGATAACTATTTTTTCATGCATTATATATATCTTCACCATCAAGCACACACAAATACCTCACTGCCACCACCACTACCACATTCAATCCTAGCTTTGCATATATAACATTTTTTGCTGATTTAGAAATATCTTGATGAATAAATAATTGTTTTTACTACAATAGTATACAAGTATATATATACATATCTAATACTAAAAAATATCCAAACCCAAAATAGCTCAAATGCTTCAATTACTCATCAAATTTCATCATTTATCCAATAAAGAATCGAAAGTAAAAGCAAACTAACCCTTTGTCTTCTATCTTGTAGACAAATTTGACTCGGTCCCAGTCACCGCCCCGATGTCCTGCCTCCGCCAGTGCCCGCCGCAGACCGTTTAATGATCGAGATCGTGAGTGAGCGGTGTGGAGATCACTTTATCAGAGAGAACAATCTTATATTTGGGAAATGAGAGAAAGAAAGATCTAGGTAGATTTTATGCTGTTTAAGAGAAAGAGAAGAGGATGAGACGGTAAGAGACTGGAGAAGAGGGAGAGAGGAGAGGAAAGAAAGGGCTCACGGGAGGGGAGAGGAAGCCAACAGAGGAGGCGAGAGAGAATCGAGAGAGATAAGAGAAGTGAGGGATCGATGGAGCCTAGGGTAAAATTTTGATTTTATGACTGGCACGATTTTTGAAATGATATTGCACATCAGTTTGGCTAACACCGATGTCAAAACATTTATAAACGTTGGTTTTTTAAGAAACCGACATCTAATTCCTTTATTTTGCACATTAGTTCATTTTAGAACAGACATCTAAAGTCTTATTTAAAAAATGCTTTTTTGTTTGAAATTACCCACGTCGGTTTGAAAGAAAACCGATGTTAAATTTTAGATTACATGTCGGTTTATATAAAAAATGGACGCAGAAAAATCCATTATAACTTTTTCAAAATTGCCTCTGCATCTCCTTGTAATGTTGGTCCCCGTCCAACCGATGTGAAAAGTTCAATGCATAATCCCTTTTCTGTACTTGTGTCATCATATGATATACGGACATTCTTGCCACAAACTTGGCTTTTTAGCATAAGTCACTAACAGAGAGAATTGCATAAAATATTCTAATCAATTTAGGATAATAAATCTCATCAATTTGAGGAATCTAGTCCATCTCATAATATCAAGAGATTCTTAGATTATATTCCTTAAAATCATGAAAATGAATACTTCTAATGGTAATGATAGATTTGTTGGAGTAGGTTTAATCAAACAAAAGTTTGTATTTTTTCAGAAAAAAAGGATAATTAGATCTCTTTGAGGAGGATCCACCAGAATTAGTCCTAGGTCTTTTTGCTAGACATGATATAAAATTTTGAATTGAAGAGTAAAGATAAGATTTTTACCCAAATAAAAGGAAGAACTAGGGGTTTTTGTCAAAAACCAATCAAACACCTGAGAACAAGCAGATCCAACAAGAAAATCACACAAACTTTAAGAAAGAATCTTTTGTAAGAAGAAATTTTAGAAGTGGAGAGGCTATAGAGATGAAGAAAATGGGGTTGAAAGGAAAAGGAGAGGTCGGCTAGTGTTTTTTGTCAAAATAAGTGAAGAAGAGAGACTAAATAGGGTTTAAAAGCATCAGACCCACGCCAGCTGTCCTTGCCTATCGCCTGTCGACAACCTTGATCGCCTGTCGATAGCATAGCTCCAACTGAGATCAACTTTCTGTCGACAGCCATCAATGTCTGCTGACAACTGAGCCAGAAGTCGCAAAATCAACCTTCTGGTGACCTTAGTCTGTCGATAACAAGCTAAATTTTGTTGAAACATTTTTTAAAAAATAGGAAATAATTATGATAAATAATCAAACATAAAAATAATTATATATAAGTAAAACTAAGTATTTTAAAATAGAAATCATATATTTTTTAAAAAAATAGGTGGGATTCTTTTTAAAAAATAAAATTTTGAATCAAGAAAATAAAAAATTCATTTTTACTATTATTATTCAAGAAAAAGCATACACAAGTATATTAGTTGTAAAAAGCAAAAAATATCAATGCATGTTTTTAAATGAAGATGAGAATTAGTTACCGATATTGATAAATTCAATTCCATATCTTCAAAAATAAGAAGTGATCTTGCTACTTCAACTCCTTAAAAGTGATGCATCAATTAGATTGTTATTTAGCATAAACACTGCATCCTCTATCAAAGCATCAATTTTCTCACGTCTTGAGAGAAGGCACACTTGCATCAAATAAAATGGGTGTGCTTTTTGGTACCCATATTTTCTTGGGTTCTATGAGGTTAGTATCTTTTCGAACCTAAATATTCATATTTGAGCTATAAACTTATCAAAACATAATCTACCCAAATGGTCTCTTCGACCATAATGTGTATAAGTGTACACCTTGGCATACATGAAAGTATGATGAGTATCGTATTGTGCTTTGTGAACATGATGAGAATATGATGCATATTTTCTAGGAGCCTGTTTCTCTTAAAACATTGACTCCAATTTAGCCTTATCAACATCATATTCTTTTAAAATATTACTTAAAACATTAATTCTATTTTTAATATCAGAAAACATTTTTTTTGAAAATAGGAAATTTAGCTTTGCAAACAACTTATAATCATTAAAATCTTTTTCAATACTTTTGAAAGAAATGGATAAATCATCTTTTTCTTTAGAAATCACATTTATCTTGTTAATCAGAATATCATTTTGCCTTCTAATTTCTTATTTTGAACTTTAAATAAATCATTTCTATCTTGAAAATCTTCAAAGAAATTTGCAAGTTCATCCATGGTTAAATCATTATTATCTAAACAAGCTTCAAGAGTTACCTCAATGGGGTCATCCCCATGGGTCTTAAAGCAAACGTTGGCGACGTCTATACTCACACTTGTACTCAACCAAGAGAGCCACAGTGGCACCTCAACTCTTAATGTAGAAGAATATTGAGGAGATAGTCCAGAGCCCTTCATCTAGAATTCGGCTATAATCTTTGGTTATTCTTGGTGTGTTAGCTTAATAGTTTTTAGGTTGAATAATTAGTTTTAGTTCGCATTAGTTTTGCATTAGATTAGCTTGTCACCTATTCACCCCTTCCCTCTAGGTGACCTACAAAAGTAAGTAACTTTATGAATCGTAATTGTCTTAAGAATGTTAGATACAGGAATTGATCTGACAACTAATCACTGTAATCGATCTAATTGGCCAGGTCGGTGAATATCAGGTGGGAGTTTTCCGTTCAATAGAACACTCCTTAATTACAAAACCACCTTTCAATTTCCTTCCTTAGTTAAACACTAATTAGACTGGTATTAGTCAATCTCAATAAAAGAAATTAATGAGCATAATATTTCAATATTACCTAGTAAAAAGAGCGTTAGTCAATTATACAGTAATTGGAGTAAGGTACGAATGTAGCGAATCTCCTTAAGACAATTATGTCCCCCGCTATGGCGCTAACAGATTACTGAACGCTGGTCTCCCTAGGTACAACACTCCTTCACTGTATTTGGATAGTACTACCAAATCACTGTACAATCGAATCGTAGTTCGAACCGTAGTTAAATAGTACCTTCATAAGGAATTCAAGACAGTTGGATGA
>JAVJIF010000224.1:0-103337 GCA_038442645.1 Agave tequilana | reverse complement strand
ATTCATTTTTGAGTCTTGCAAATTTTATCAAAAATAAAAATTGTATTTTTATCAAACTTGATTTTTCAATACATGACTAGGATAGTCAAATAAGTTTGTCTAGCAAGTTTAAAGCATGTATGTATTGTTGGTACTTTTTCGATGAAGACGTTTGCGATGCATGACATTTGGAGCTCTAACAAATGAAGAATCAAGAGTTCTACATGATCAAGATGTGCCAAGGAGAGTTGATAGAGTGTGGTTTGTAAAGATGAAATAGCATGTAAAAGCCTTGATGCACACACATATATCATAGCCTATTAGTAGACTTGACCCTTCCTATTAGTAGACTTGACCCTGCCTATTAGTAGACTAATAGGGTGATTAGTCGACTTATAAAAATGATTAGTCGACTTATATATTTCCCTAGTCGACTAATACATGGTATAGTCGACTTATAGATTTCCCTAGTCGACTATCTTTTGTCCTGAAAGATCCCAACTCTCTGTTTTTTGTTACTGTTAGTCGACTTAACAGTTTATATAGTCGACTAATAGATGTTGTAGTCGACTTATACCCAATATTATCGACTAACCCAGTATAATTTGCCCAACTTAGTGGACTAACTCATATCTCAAGTCGACTATAGACAGTTTCTGACTGTTGGACAGTTTTCTTTATCTGATCCTTTTGGCAACGTTTTCCAACGTCTATATCATCTGAATGGTCCTATAACTCCCTAACTAACCCTAGTCTACAGCTATAAATAGGGAAGTTATTCCTAAGGTCAAAGTTTAAGAAATAAGATTTTCATTCAGTTTTCCAAAGCAAATTCCAGAAAACCTGAAAACTGATTTCCTAACTTCTGTTCTTCACCAAAAGACAATTCCATTAGTGAAGTTCTCTGAAGTTCATCTTTCCTATACTATACCTTATCCACATACACATCTGTACCAAGGCTATAGGAAAAGAGTTGTAAATTCTCAAAGTGTTCATTTGTACACGGGAGGCTTCTTGGTTGAAGAGGCAAGTTGTACAAGGTGACCATTGTACACGGGAGGCTTCTTGGTCGAAGAAGTAGTTGTACAAAGGTAAATGTATTCTCTTGTGGAAGAGAAGGTGTTCTCTTGGTGGAAGAGAGGTGTACACATTTGAAGAGGGGATTCGACAAGTGGTGTACATGTTGTATTGATTTTGGGTGGCAAGATCAAGATAAAGGAAAATCTCAAGCGGGTGGCTTGGGACTGGATGTAGGTCACAAGGACCGAACCAGGATAAATCTCTTTGTTTGGTTTGTTAATTTCTGAGATTTGTTTTTTCCTTTACTTGCAAGTTATTTATTTACTAACGATTAATCTTTCTTGTTTAGTGTTTATATGACTTGTGTTGTGTTTTAGATTATTGTTGCCAACAAGAGATAATTCCGGAAATAGTCCTTATCTCAACGATCCAACAATTGGTATCAGAGCCTTCTTCACCAACCGGCATCAATTCAAGGCACAACAACCGGAGTACACACTCTGATCCAACAATTGGTATCAGAGCAAGGGAGAGCCAAGTTCATCAACAGGCAACAACCATACCAATTCCAACAATTGGTATCATAGCCCGGCACCAACATCAAGGTTCAAGGCAACAACCGGCGTACACGCTCTGATCCTACATTTGGTATCAAAGCGAGGGCGGGTACAAGTCAACAACAAAGATGGCAACGGAGTTTTCATCATCCCAATACAAGGAAGGACATTCTACACAACGTCCACCGCTGTTTGACGGAACCAACTACAACTATTGGAAGTGTAGAATTAAGATCTACTTGCAGTCAATCAACTACGACCTTTGGAACATCGTAGAAGCGACGTACACCAAGTCACAACCAACTACAACGCTTGGAGTGAAGATCAAAAGAAGAACGCCAACCTTGACGCCAAAGCATGAATGCTCTATCTGTGCCCTTACCAAAGAAGAGTTCAACCGAGTGTCAACAAGCAACTTCTGCACATCAAATTTGGCATACTCTTCAGGTACACATGAAGGCACTAGTAAAGTTAAGGAGTCTAAAATTTCTGTTCTTGTCCACAGGTTTGAGTTATTTAAAATGGAGGAGAATGAAACCATATCTGAAATGGCTACAAGATTCACCGACATCACCAATACACTTGCATCCCTTGGAAAGGACTACACCCAAGTCGAAAGAGTTCGAAAGATCCTTCGTGCACTCACACCGGAATGGGAGAAGAAGACAACCGCCATTGAAGAGGCGAATGATCTCTCAACTATGACATTAGAAAACCTAATCGGCAATCTAATGGCATACGAAGTGCAGTTAGAAGAAAGGAAGAAAGACCAAGAACGACAACACTGTTCAAAGAAGAAAGAACTCGCCTTCCATGCATCTTCCGACACGGACAATGATGACGAAGAGGAGATGGCAATGCTTTCAAAGAAGTTCAGAAAATTTCTTAAGAAAGGTAAATTTAAATGTTTTAATTGTGATAAACAGGACATATGAAGATGGATTGCCCTTTGCTCAAGAAGAAAGATAAGTACAAGAGTAAGAAGTTCAGAAAGAAGAAGAACTACGAAGCATCTTCAGAATATAGTGATTCCTCATCTTCCGATGAAGAAGAATCCACTGAACATGTTAACTTATGTTACATGGCCATAGAAAGATGAGAGGTATCGTTTTCTGAACTCTCTGATGCATTTAATGAATTATTTCTTGATCTGAAAAATGAAAAACTGAAAAACAGATTTTTGTTAAAGAAAATGAGAAACTTTTACAGGAAAATTCTGTTTATGCATTACAATGTTCTTCTATAAATTCTCAACAAGATGAAACTGAAAAATCATATCATCTTTGAAAACTGAAAATGAGAAGTTTATAAAAGAAAACATTTTTCTGAAAATGGAAACTAAGTCTTTAAATGATAGGATTTCTATATTGGACAAAGACATGATAGTTTTCAGAAATAAATATGAAGATCTTTTGCAAAATGTGACTAAGTTTAATAAAGGAAAAGAAATTTGAATGCTTTATTATCTTTTCAGAAATTGTCACATGATAAACATGGTATTGGTTATATTGCAAAATCTTCATGTTTCAGTAATCCATATAGTCATTTTGTAAAAATTAAGACTAAGAAAAGTAAGTTTATATGGATTCCAAAGAACTTAAATGTTTATGATAAAAATACATATATTGCTTCATACATGCATGATATATGTGATTTTTGCAATTATGTATATACTAACAGGTGGAAACCAAATTCTAAATGGATTTAGAGTCCTAAAGTTAGATATGATCTTTTATATTTGGTACCAACTAACGATTATCTTGCAGGTACCATATAAAAATTGATAAAGATCAATTACGTATATATGTACTAATATATTTTTTGCAGGGGAGAACAAAATATTTTTTCTATCTGTTATAACCCATTTTTGCAGGGGGAGGAAAAGATAACATATCTTCTGCAGGGGGAGGACTTGTGCACACAAGCGTCGTCATCAAAAAGGGGAGAATGTTGGTACATGTTTCGATGAAGACATTTGCGATGCATGACATTTGGAGCTCTAAACAAATGAAGAATCAAGAGTTCTACATGATCAAGATGTGCTAAGGAGAGTTGATAGAGTGTGGTTTGTAAAGATGAAATAGCATGTAAAAGCCTTGATGCACACACATATATCATAGCCTATTAGTAGACTTGACCCTTCCTATTAGTAGACTTGACACTGCCTATTAGTAGACTAATAGGGTGATTAGTCGACTTATAAAAATGATTAGTCGACTAATAATGTTATTAGTCGACTTATATATTTCCCTAGTCGACTAATACATGGTATAGTCGACTTATAGATTTCCCTAGTCGACTATCTTTTGTCCTGAAAGATCCCAACTCTCTGTTTGTCACTGTTAGTCGACTTAACAGTTTATATAGTCGACTAATAGATGTTGTAGTCGACTTATACCCAATATTAGTCGACTAACCCAGTATAAATTGCCCAACTTAGTCGACTAACTCATATCTCAAGTCGACTATAGACAGTTTCTGACTGTTGGACAGTTTTCTTTATCTGATCCTTTTGGCAACGTTTTCCAACGTCTATATCATCTGAATTGGTCCTATAACTATCCTAACTAACCCTAGTCTACAGCTATAAATAGGGAAGTTATTCCTAAGGCCAAAGGTTAAGAAAAACAAGATTTTCATTCAGTTTTCCAAAGCCAAATTCCAGAAAACCTGAAAACTGATTTCCTAACTTCTGCTCTTCACCAAAAGACAATTCCATTAGTGAAGTTCTCTGAAGTTCATCTTTCCTATACTATACCTTATTGATTGTAACTCAATATTGCATATTTTACCACATAATCCCCATGCATATTACAAATAAATACATGATTTTTACTAATCTTCTCTACATATTTGCAGGTACACACTTAATGAAGAGATAGCCCATTAATCACTTTAATTAGCAATAATTAAAGTGATTAAATCAAGATTAAGATAAGCCCCAAGATTTCAAATCAGATTCTAGAGAGATCCGCGCAACAAACGAAGAATCCAGAAGGTCCACGTGGCTGAACAAACTCTTAACAACTCATAACAGAAAGCTGTTAGCCAACTGAATTAGTTATGCCGCGCCTTGCCGCGCCCTGGCGGCAGATCTGGGGCCGTTGAGCCCCAGATTTTGCGCCAACAGACTGGGTTCTGGATCCTTCTCCTGAGGGCTATAAATACCTGCACCTGGCCTGCGAGCAGAGACTGAATGGAGAAGAGAGGAGAATTCATTAGTGTGTTGTAAATTTCTAGTTTTTTTCTCTAAGTTTAGTTCTTTAGATCCCTCTTCTTCTTCCCTAGAATTCATTGTAAAAGAGAGTGATTGTGAGAGAGAGAGCTTGTGTAATCAAGGGTGACACTTGAAGCAACAAGGATTGATCCATTCTCCTTCCTCTACTTGAGCTTGGTTCTAGTTTATGTGCTTTCTTTAATTGCTTTCTTTATTGCTTTCTTTAATTCCTTGCAAATTTACTTCATGCTTTGTTTTACTTCTCTAATGGCTTTTAGCTAATTTCTTCTCCATGTACTAGCTAACCACTAGCCTTGCCATCTTCACTAACTCATGGGTGATTGCTTTATTTCATCTTGCAAGTTGTATGGTCTTCTCTTCTCCGATGGGTTAAACCACTCATTTGACAAGTGAGAAAGTAATTAGATCAACACGCGAGACGAATCCACGCCGATGGAGTGACAACATGAGGCAAGCCTTCACCATCACGGAGTTTAGTAAGTATTGGTAAGGTAGTAAGGTAAGCTAGTCATGGAATGCTTCTTCTTTAAGTTTTCTTTTCTTTTCTTGTGAATACCAAATCCACTATTAATTTCTTTTCCGACTTTTCCACCTTGAACATATCCATCCTTTCTTTAGTTTCTTTTTCATTTGATTCATTATTTTTATAAGACATAGAAGAATTCTCGTTTACATTTCTTCACTACGATTCGTAACGCTTCCATCGCTAGCTCTCCCTGAGAATCGACTCGGTATAGCCTTATGCTATAGCGGAGACAAGAAAGGGTACATAAAATACATTTTTATACTCATAATACGTATACCTTCTTAGTCTAATAAAAATGGCGCCGTTACCGGGGAGAGCAACGGATTTTCTTTAAAGTGAAGAACTAAACGAATCTTCTTCTCTGTTGCAGGTACAGGTTGAAGATACAGCAAATCTTGCATTGCAGAAACATATAAGCGGACCTGGGCCTCTGCTCTCGAAAGCAGAGACCAGGATCCCTCTGACTTGCCGCGTTCTGCCGCGCGGGCGCGGCAAGGAGGAGTTGACTTCTAACCATTTTTCTGCAGGGTCTCTTGCTCTGCAAAATACAGCTTCTGCAATACTTAAATTCTTGTTTGCTTCACCTATTACCTGCTAATTTAATCAACAGTAAAAAGTTGGTTGAAATTGTTAAAAATTGTTTAGACATTTGCATTCTACGCACGTGTCTTTCAATTCTTTACTTTTACTGTTGAAGAGTGCTGGAGGCAAGGTACGTTTCGCATTGCATATAGACTAGGAATCATCTCTTGCTTGATTTTCATGCTTTGAGTGAATCCTTGTTATATTTCTTGTACACTTGCACAATTCAAATTTAAGGGCATACCCGTAAATAAGATAAGGTGGGGAGTTCATTACCCTTTCCTTAGCCCAAAAATCATTTTCCCAAGCACTCACTAACCCAAGCCTAATTTAATAAAAAAGTAGACGTTGGCCCTAGGGACATCTCGGACTCATTTAGGAGATTATCCTAAGGGGGAAAAGTGTTGGAATTTAACTCTTGCAAAATCAGTGTCTAGGAAAGGGGTTGAGGGCCGAAAGCCCGAAGGTTGCTGGTTACTTAATTAAGGAACGTCTCCGGACGGAAAACCTCCCACCAACCTTACCCTTCCCTGGCTGATTAGCTTGTGGTTAGAGTCTACACTAAACCTCCCGTGGACAGTCTATCAGTTAGGAGTCGTCTAGGTCCTAAGTCTACCCTAACTTAGGTTAGAATTTTTCTTTCTTTTGTTTGTTTGTTTGTTTGTTTTAGTTTGTGATTGTGTGATATGGCCTTCAACAATTCTTTCAATAATAATCCATATGTCACACATACTTCATATTCAGATAATTCCAACCCGGTGTTTTACAATATGCACCAACCAAATACACCGGGTTGGCCTTATCCGAATCAATATGACCCATACCCCCCATCTAATAATTATAATGTCCAAAATAATTTCAACTCTTCACCGAGTAATTGGGGATTCCAGTCCCCCGAGTTTAATTATCAACCTCCTTGTCCACCATATTCACCGAGTCCACAATATCCACAATATTCATTTCCAGAATCCGCTTCATATACTCCTTTTTCTGAACCACCAATTGAAGAAAAATCTGAGTTACTCAGGAGTATAGAAGCTAATCTTCAAAGGGTCGAGCAACAACTTCAAGAAACATTTGACCCTTCAATTCCACAGTATTTTCAAGAGTCTTACTCACTTCCACCTTTTCCTAATAAACAACCATTTGTCATGGAAACGAGTAATGATTTCTTGTGTGAGTCCACTCTTCCATCACCACACAGTTCTGACTCACAATTTCATCACCAATTCCAAAACAATTTTTCATCTTTTCAACAAAATGATGAACCAATGAATTGTGAAAAGATGCTTGAATTCCTGACTCATGCTCGAAATGATCGTAACCGTGACATAGATTTGATGATCCAAACTCTTCATTCTCATCCTATTTCTAATGTCACTAACCATTCTGTCAAAGAGTCATGTTGTTTTGGAAATCAAGATTCAATTTCAGCACAACCACCTGAACTTGTACAAACTTCAGATTCCATTTTGGCAAGTTTTTCATTTCCAAAAATTGAACTTGTCCAAACGTCAAATCCCATTGACATTTTGGCAAGTTTTTCATCTCCTACAAATGAACTTGTCAAAACTTCAGATCCAATTGACATTTTGGCAAGTTTTCCTTTCCCTGAAATTGAACTTGAACATGATTATGATCCTGAACTTTCACCAGATGATTCAACTCTACTTCCTGATTCAATCATGACTTCCATATCCTTACCTGATTTCAATCCATTTCCAAAGTCAGAATTGAATCCAGTACCTATCCATTGTGAAATTGAATCACCAATATTTTATGATGATCACATTGAACTTGGCCAATTCCATACTTCTGAAAATCCCATTGATAAATTGGCAAGTTCACATTTTTCTGAAATTGAATTACATAAGGAATGTGATCTTGAACTCCAACTTAGTGATTCAATCCTCTTTTCTGATTCGATAATGACTCCGGTATCTCTACCTCACATCAATCTTTTCCCGGAGTCAACCTTGGATCCTTGCCCAATTCACAATGAAGTTGAATCACCCATCTTTGAGGATCATATTGAACTTGCCCAATTCTACACTTCTGAAGATACAATTGACAAATTTGCAAGTTCTCCATTTTGTGGAATTGAACTCAATGAGAAATGTGACTTTGACCCTCAAGTTTGTGATTTAGTTCAAATACCTGAATCATTAATGACTCCTGTTTTGTTACCCAATTTGAGTAACATTTTAGAGTCAGTTTTGATTCCCAACCCTCCTGAACTTGAATCACTAATCTTAGATAGTCACATTCCATCATGGGAAACTGAATGTGGACTTGAGCTTCCTTTTCTTGACTTGGACCCAGTTCCTGAATCCATTCCGACTCCTGAACCTTTACTTGACTTCATTCACTTCCCTGAGTCGGTGTTCCTTTCCGAGTCCAAGTCAACCGTTCTATCATTCCATATTCCATTCTGGCACAAGGTAGTTGATAAATTTAACTCAGAAATTATTTTAAAAATTTGGAAATTAGATGGGGGAATGTACATAATAATCTTAAATGCACACATCATTTTTGTGGGTCATATTATTGAAATTTCTGGTGGGTTCCTGAAAACCCAACGTAAAGTTGATTGGGCCATGTTCCGTGGACCAATCCGTCCACCACCGGAACCACCACCTTAAGGTAATTTTTTTTTACTAACATAGGATTTACTAACATAGAATTTAGAAAATAAATAAAAAAAAATAAATAGAAATAAAGGAGGGATTTTTATGCTTAAAGGAGTTCCCACACTTTCCAAATTCCAATCTTTCTAAATTCCTAGGATTCTCTCTCTTCCCTAGGATTCCATTCCAATTCAAAATCCTTTGACCTAGGGTTGTAATTAAATCTTTGACCTAGGGATAATTTTGGAAACCTAACTTTTCTCCCTCCTATAAATATTCCTCTACCCCACACTTCAGCCCTCACACGAGAAACTCTCTTCAGATCCCCAATCTCTTCTCAAAAGCGCAGCCTCTGCAATTTTCTTCTCCCCAGATCTCTTCACTTTGCCGCGGATCCGCCACCCCAGCCGCGCAAACGCGGCAATCCTGACGTTTCCTGTGCACAGAAAATTTCTGCACCAGTCGATCTGAAGCACTGGTGGCCGATCTGGTGCTATATCTTCCACCAGAGTTCCCTGCACCCACAACAGAGATCGATTTTATTCCCCCCACGTAATCCGGGGGTGGTTCGAATTCGCATCTCTTCCTTTTTACTGCTTCGATCTTGATTCATATTATGGCACCTGCAATTTTTGTTGAGAAGGATTTTGGGCGGATTTTGTGTGATGTGAATGGTTATGGGCATGTATTTTTAGAAAGAATTAGAGCTAGGAATTGGTACACATTAGTATACGACAACACTGAGACCGATGCATTTTATTGTCCCGAACTAGTGACAATGTTTTACACGTATCTTGACCAAGCATCGATTGATACACACATGTACCAGTTCACTGTACACATGCCCACTGGAGACTTGTTTATCACGCTTCCTCTTCTTGAGGAAATCACTTCTGTCCCAATCGTCACACAACACAGCGAGCCTCTCCCTTTGATTGATTATATGACTGTTATGGGAGCTCGTTGTACTGAGCAGGATCGTGGGCTCAAAGCCAGTACGATGTTTAGAAATGTTCATTGCGTTGGACGTTGGATCCAACGCAATATTTTAGGGCTTGACCACACCTCCTCTTTCAACAGACCAGTGTTGCAAATTATACATGATTTAATGACTCGTCAACACTCGGTTTGTTTGAACAAGGTCATCTTCCATGCACTTATCGCTAACTCTTCACGCACACGAGGTGCCAAATACTCTCACCCCATCCTCATTACACGTTTGTGTAGGACTTTCCTACCAGACAGTATTTTTGATTCATTCGATAGAGTATTTGTTGCACCCGAGAGACCTACCAGTGCGTACAATAGTTGTTTGCATGCGGTCTGGACACCTACAGTCTAAACCGAGGATGTTCCGGTAGAGTCCTCATCTGAGGAGAGTTTTGATGCCGAGGATGAACCTGAATTTTGGAGGCAGGACCCCCCACGTGATACACATGCCTTCATGTCCTCCATCTGGAAGGGCATGAAGAAGATTTTTAGGGGTCAAGTGAGGCTGAGGAAGAAGGTGGAGGAGGAATCATCCAGGTTATCCTCCAGGTTAGATGATATTGAGGCGACGTTGAGGAGAACACAGTCGGCAGGACCCAGTACTACTGCGGGTCCAAAGAGGAGGAGGGAGTGACTTTTTACCTTACCTATTTCATGCATCATTTTTATCTTGCATACATTGAGGACAATGCATGAGATAGGTATGGGGGGTATGTACTAACATAGGACCTTTTTATTTTTTAGGATTTTTATTTTTTTAGGTCTTCCATTTTATTTTTAGATTTTATCTTTTCTTTTAGATTTTCCACTTTCTTTTTAGATTTGACTTTTCTTTTAGAAAAATAAAAAAAATAATAAATAAAAAAAAAACTTTTTGAAATAAGAGACAAAGTTTAGATCTATTTTTAAGAAAATTAAGATGTATCTTAGGAATTAAGAAAGCCTTAATTATGACATCTTAAATTTAGTTGAAATAATAGATCTTGTTTGAGATTATAGGCTAAGTAAGTAAAATTAGTGAGATATTTTTATCTTGAATTTTTTGCCTTAGATAATATGCACTTTACACTTACACATTTCTTGGGATGGAGACAAAGACCAAAAATGCCATATAAATAAAAAAAAAATATAAATAAAAGATCACTTATTAAGCTGGATAACTATGCCTCAAGAAGCATGATTACTCACGCCTAACGGTGATCTCACTTATTAAGCTGGATAATTGTGCCTCAAGAAGCATGATTATTCACGCCTAACGGTGATTATAAATAACCCCCTTTAGTTTTGTGGCCTTTTTCACTCGAGTCCTTTAACCCGAGGGATGTTTTCTCATCTGGTGCCCTAGAACCATCTGGTTTGGGAGTCATCGATTATAGGCTCGCTACATGGGTGAACTAGAAAGCCTAAGAAAACTAAGGGAAGAAAAAAAAAGAAAAGAAAAATAAATAAATAAATAAATGGCTTGATGGTTAGAGTTGAAATCCCAGAAATTTTCACAGAGCACGGTGTGCATATTATCTAGGTTTTATGAAAGATAAAGTATTCAATCCAATTTTGAATTCTTACCTTAATTGAAGACAAGATCTTGCATGGAGACTAAGTTTAAGAAAGAATAATTATAGGTGGACTTATGACCTAGGATCACTTATATTTTTGCAAAAATAGTTCGTAAACATGTCTCTTGTTCAAAATGCATTTTCAAAACACTAACATTTGTCTTCTTTCTTTATGGATTTTGTGGGTGTAATCCGCTGAAAACCCTCAGGAGACAACACTCCTCCTCTAGGGTAACCTAGAGGTTTAACGGCTTGTTGCACACGCTCAGTGCAATCGCGTCACCTGCGAAAGTGGTGTAATAAAATTGGTAGTTAGGATTTTCTTTTCTTTTCTTTGTTTTGCTCGGGACGAGCAAAAGAATAAGTGTGGGGGTGTGATTGTAACTCAATATTGCATATTTTACCACATAATCCCCATGCATATTACAAATAAATACATGATTTTTACTAATCTTCTCTACATATTTGCAGGTACACACTTAATGAAGAGATAGCCCATTAATCACTTTAATTAGCAATAATTAAAGTGATTAAATCAAGATTAAGATAAGCCCCAAGATTTCAAATCAGATTCTAGAGAGATCCGCGCAACAAACGAAGAATCCAGAAGGTCCACGTGGTTGAACAAACTCTTAACTTATAACAGAAAGCTGTTAGCCAACTGAATTAGTTATGTCGCGCCTTGCCGCGCCCTGGCGGCAGATCTGGGGCCGTTGAGCCCTAGATTTTGCGCCAACAGACTGGGTTCTGGATCCTTCTCCTGAGGGCTATAAATACCTGCACCTGGCCTGCGAGCAGAGACTGAATGGAGAAGAGAGGAGAATTCATTAGTGTGTTGTAAATTTCTAGGTTTTTTTCTCTAAGTTTAGTTCTTTAGATCCCTCTTCTTCTTCCCTATAATTCATTGTAAAAGAGAGTGATTGTGAGAGAGAGAGCTTGTGTAATCAAGGGTGACACTTGAAGCAACAAGGATTGATCCATTCTCCTTCCTCTACTTGAGCTTGGTTCTAGTTTATGTGCTTTCTTTAATTGCTTTCTTTATTGCTTTCTTTAATTCCTTGCAAATTTACTTCATGCTTTGTTTTACTTCTCTAATGGCTTTTAGCTAATTTCTTCTCCATGTACTAGCTAACCACTAGCCTTGCCATCTTCACTAACTCATGGGTGATTGCTTTATTTCATCTTGCAAGTTGTATGGTCTTCTCTTCTCCGATGGGTTAAACCACTCATTTGACAAGTGAGAAAGTAATTAGATCAACACGCGAGACGAATCCACGCCGATAGAGTGACAACATGAGGCAAGCCTTCACCATCACGGAGTTTAGTAAGTATTGGTAAGGTAGTAAGGTAAGCTAGTCATGGAATGCTTCTTCTTTAAGTTTTCTTTTCTTTTCTTGTGAATACCAAATCCACTATTAATTTCTTTTCCGACTTTTCCACCTTGAACATATCCATCCTTTCTTTAGTTTCTTTTTCATTTGATTCATTATTTTTATAAGACATAGAAGAATTCTCGTTTACATTTCTTCACTACGATTCGTAACGCTTCCATCGCTAGCTCTCCCTGAGAATCGACTCGGTATAGCCTTATGCTATAGCGGAGACAAGAAAGGGTACATAAAATACATTTTTATACTCATAATACGTATACCTTCTTAGTCTAATCACTTATCCACATACACATCTGTACCAAGGCTATAGGAAAAGAGTTGTAAATTCTCAAAGTGTTCATTTGTACACGGGAGGCTTCTTGGTTGAAGAGGCAAGTTGTACAAGGTGACCATTGTACACGGGAGGCTTCTTGGTTGAAAAAGTAGTTGTACAAAGGTAAATGTATTCTCTTGGTGGAAGAGAAGGTGTTCTCTTGGTGGAAGAGAAGGTGTACACATTTGGAGAAGGGGATTCGACAAGTGGTGTACATGTTGTATTGATTTTGGGTGGCAAGATCAAGGATAAAGGAAAATCTCAAGCGGGTGGCTTGGGGACTGGATGTAGGTCACAAGGACCGAACCAGGATAAATCTCTTTGTTTGCGTTTGTTAATTTTTGAGATTTGTTTTTCCTTTACTTGCAAATTATTTATTTACTAACTGATTAGTCTACAAATTCTGCATTATTATATCGCATTTTCCCACCAGTTTATGAATAAATAGTCGGTCTAATACGTGTTTTGGTCTTTATTGCAGGTACAACCAAAGTTCAAGGGCAAAGATGGAATAAGAGCCTAATTAGACCCAATTAAGGGTAATTAAATCCGCATTACTTGGAGGCCAAGCAAGGGATTATCTAGAAGATTCATTGAACCTAGCCTCTTGCGCACATCAGACGAATCTCCGGTCGAAATTAGCCGAAATTGGATATATCTGGAAGCAGCTAGAAGCCAGACGAACGCGTGGACGAAATCCAGAGACCCAGCTCCTTGGAATTGCCGCAAATCCACGGCAAATCTTGAGAATTTGCGGCAATCCTGTGGAGCCACGCGTCGATTTTCGACGCGTGGCCCCGTCTCGTCTTCTGGAGCCTTCTTCTGCCTATAAATACCCCTGCAATTGCCCAGAGCGCGAGCAGTCTTCGTTTTTTAGGAGTAGGTGCAGATTTAGTATAGTGTAGGTGAGAGTTCTTCATTTTCTTGTATTTTCTTTTCTTTTTCTTAGATCATTGTAGTAGGGCTGAGTGATTCATAGAGAGAGATAGTGAGGGATTGATGTAATAGAGAGTGACACTCTATGTAAAGGTACCTCCTTTCTCTTCCATTGTAATCTCCTTCATCTTCTACATGATGTTTTGTTGCTAGTTTTTCTTCTCATGGCAATCTAACTACTAACCACTAACCTATCTAACCACTTACTTGATAATCCACATGAATCGGGTTGCCTCTACAAGGCCTTGTTCTTGCAAGAGCCATTGATGGCCAAAGATGATGGGTTCTAACATCTAACTTGCTAACCAAGCTAACTCTCTTTTACTTCATGCTCTTTTATTTCTAACATCTAACTTGCTAACTTGCTAACCAAGCTAACTCTCTTATTTCATTCTCTTTTATTTCATGCTAGTAGTGTAATGAGTGATGCTTGTAATAGCTTGTTCTTGTTGCAATGTTGTGATTGTTATGAACCATCCATGAGCCATGCTTTGTATTGCTTCTTGAAGATAAGGATTGTGATGGCCGAGGATCAAAATGTGAGGCAACTATCTCGAAGAGGTTAGCATGGTTAGTGGAGTACTTAGTAGTTAGTAGCCATGAGTTTTCTTTTACCTTTGTTTTAGAAATCGTTTTCAAGTTCCTCTTCTTATTTTCTTATCGACGTTTTCATCGCTCTCCTCACCTACCACATGCTTGTTTTCATTTTCTCATTCTTTTTCATTCTTTCAACATAGAAGAATTGTTAACATCTGACGTGACTAGAGACTGTTAATGCTTCTATCGCATCCCTTCCCTGTGGATACGACCCGTTGAGCCAATGCTATAACGGAAGTATCGAGGGTATACTAAGCACATTTGAGCTTTTCATTTGATTTCATAAATACACATTTTGAGTGCTAGTTTCCACCCCGATCAAATTTTTGGCGCCGTTGCGGGGAAGGGAATGGTTTTGATGTCACGTTTTTGTTAACATTTGTCTTCTCTGTTTTGGTGTGCAGGGCAATATTTTCAGGTACTTAACATTGCAGTACATAAACTAGCTTTGCATCCCCCTGCTCTTGAAAGCAGGGCCCCAGATTCAAAAGAAAAGCCGCGGAACCGCGACTTTTGCCGCAAAACCGCGGCAATTTTGTGAACGTTGTAATTGTTGTTGTTCTGGGATGTGTATCTTGTAATAGCTAGTTGATTTCTGCTGCTATCTTTCTTGCTTTGATTGCCTACACACCACAAAAAAATAAAAGAACTAAAATACAGTATTTGGACGCTTTTAAAATGATATAGACATTTGCATTTAGGCACGTGTCAATTCAATTCCAATATACTGTATTTTGTTCTATTGTTGTGATTTAGATGGAGATGTACATATGGCATTGCATATAGCATAGGACAAACACGTGGGTGATTTATCGCTTTGTGTTATCTTCTTGTCTATATTGCACGCTTGCACAAATTGAATTTAAGGGCAAAACCCAAACAAGATAAGGTGGGATTTCATACCCCTTCCTTAGCCCAAAAATCATCTCCCCACTCACACAACCCAAGCCCTAATAAAATTTGAATAGACGTTGGCCCCTAGGGACATTTCATCTAGGTCTAGGTCAACCCTCCTCTTGGCTTGGTTTTGATTTTTTGTTTTCTTTTTGTTTGTTGTTTGATTCTTTCTTTTTGTGATTTTTTGTGTGAAATGGCATTCAACAAAAATAATTCTTTCAATCCGAATATGAATCCATATTTCACACCAACTCCATATGATTCGGATAATTCCAACCCGGCGTTTTCTAATATGCACCAACCAAATACACCGGGTTGGCCTTATCCGAATCAATACAACCCATACCCACATTCTAATAACTATAATTTCCAAAATAATTTCAACTCGTCACAGAGTAATTGGGGATTCAAGTCCCACGAGTTTAATTATCAACCTCCTTGTCCTCCATGTCCACCTTGTCCATCATATTCACCTTGTCTACAATATTCATTCCCTGATTTCGCTTCTTATATTCCTTTTTCTACACCTCCCATTGAAGAAAAATCTGAGTTACAAAGGAGTATAGAAGCTAATCTACAAGAGGCCGAGCAACAAATTCAGAAAATGAGGGCCTCTCTAATTCCACAACATTTTCAAGATTCATACTCAGTTCCACCAGTCCAAAATAGAAGACCATCAATTTTGGAAATGAGTATGCGTGAGTCCAAACAAAAATCACAAAATCTGATGGACTCACAATTTCACCACCAATTCCAAAACAACACTGCATCTCTTCAACAAAACGATGAACTAATGACTTATAAAAAGATGCTTGAATTCATGACTCAGGCTCAAAATGATCGTAACCGTGACATAGATTTGATGATCCAAACTCTTCATTCTCATCCTATTTCTAATGTCACAAACCATTCTATTCGAGCCAAAGAGTCATGTTGTTTTGGAAATCAAGATTCAATTTCAGCACATCCACCTGAACTTGTCCACACCTCAAATCCCATTGACATTTTGGCAAGTTATCCTTTTCCTGAAATTGAACTTGAGCATGAATATGATCATGAAACTCAAATTAGTGATTCAATTCTACTTCCTGATTCAATTATGACTCCGGTGTCTTCACCTGATTTCACTCCTTTTCCCGAGTCTGTATTGGATCCAGTGCCTATTCATTGTGAAATTGAATTACCAATCTCTTATGATGATCATATTGAACTTGACCAATTTCATACTTTTGAAAGACCCATTGATAAATTGGCAAGTTCCCATTTTTGTGGAATTGAACTGAATGAGGAATGTGACTTTGATCCTCTAATTTGTGATCTTGTTCAAATTCCTGAATCACTATTGACTCCTGTTATGTTACCCAATTTGAGCAACATTTTAGAGTCAGTTTTGATTCCCATACCTGTCATTCCTGAACTTGAATCACTACTCATAGAAAATCACATTCCATCATGGGGAAATAATGGTGGACTTGAGCTTCATTTTCTTGATTTGGACCCACTTCCTGAACCGATTTCAACTCCTGAACCTTTACTTGATTTAAGTTTTTTTTTCTGAGTTGATATTAGTTCCTGTGCTTCCTGAGTCCAAATCAATCATTCCATCTTTTCATACTCCATTCTGGGACAAGGATCTTGATAAATTTGACTCCGAAATTATTTGAAAATTTGAAAATTTGATGGGGTAACATTTTTAATAAAAATCACACATGCATACATCTTTCTAGTGGGTTGTATCATGGAGGTTTCTGGTGGGTTCCTTCGGACTCCACGCAATAATGATTGGGCCGCCTTTCGTGGACCAATCCGACCACCACCGGAACCACCACCTTAAGGTAATTTTTTCCTTCCCTCTCTATTTTGTTTCATGCATACATATATCATGATGCATTGAGGACAATGCATAAAATAAGTGTGGGGGAGGGTTTACTAACATAGAGTTTTTAGATTTTCTTTCTTTTACACTTCTTTTAGAAATATAAAAAAAAAACTTTTTGAAATAAGAGACAAAGTTTTGATCTATTTTTAAGAAAATTAAGATGTATCTTAGAAATTAAGAAAGCCTTAATTATGACATCTTAAACCTAGTTGAAATAATAGATCTTGTTTGAAATTATAGGCTAAGTAAGAAAAATTGGGGAGATATTCTTATCTTGAATTTTTGCCTTAGATAAGTATGCACTTCACACTTACACATTTTTGGGATGGAAACAAAGACCAAAAAGGCCATAAAAAAAAAAAGAAAAAAAAGAAAAAAAAAAATATATATATATATATATATATATATATATATATATATATATATATATATGTGAATAAAGCATCACTTATTAAGCTGGATAACTATGCCTCAAGAAGCATGATTATTCACGCCTAACGGTGGTAAAAAAAATAATAATCCCCTTTAGTTTCGTGGCCTTTTTCACTCGAGACCTTAAACCCGGGGGATGTTTTCTCATCTGGTGCCCTAAGACCGTCTGGTTTGGGAGTCATCGGTTATAGGCTCGTTACAAGGGTGAACTAGAAAGCCTAAACTAAGGGAAGAATAAAAAAAAAGGAAATATAAATATATATAAATAAATGGCTTTATGGTTAGAGTTGAAATCCCAGAAATCTTCACTGTCACGGTGTGCATACTATCTAGGTTTTATGAAAGATAAAATATTCAATCCAATTTTGAATTCTTACCTTAATTGAAGACAAGATCTTGCATAGAGACTAAGTTTAAGGGAGAATGATTATAGGTGGACTTATGACATAAGATCACTTATATTTTTGCATAAATAGTTCGTAAACTTGTCTCTCTTTCAAAATGCGTTTTCAAAATACTAACATTTGTCTTCTTTCTTTATGGATTTTGTGGGTGTAATCCGCTGAAAACCCTCAGGAGACAACACTCCTCCTCTAGGGTAACCTAGAGGTTTAACGGCTTGTTGCACACGCTCAGTGCAATCGCGTCACCTGCGAAAGTGGTGTAATAAATTGGTAGTATAGTTTTTCTTTTTTTGTTTTGCTCGGGACGAGCAAAAGAATAAGTGTGGGGGTGTGATTAGTCTACAAATTCTGCATTATTATATCACATTTTCCCACCAGTTTATGAATAAATAGTCGGTCTAATACGTGTTTTGGTCTTTATTGCAGGTACAACCAAAGTTCAAGGGCAAAGATGGAATAAGAGCCTAATTAGACCCAATTAAGGGTAATTAAATCCGCATTACTTGGAGGCCAAGCAAGGGATTATCTAGAAGATTCATTGAACCTAGCCTCTTGCGCACATCAGACGAATCTGCGGTCGAAATTAGCCGAAATTGGATACATCTGGAAGCAGCTAGAAGCCAGACGAACGCGTGGACGAAATCCAGAGACCCAGCTCCCTGGAATTGCCGCAAATCCATGGCAAATCTTGAGAATTTGCGGCAATCCTGTGGAGCCACGCGTCGATTTTCGACGCGTGGCCCCGTCTCGTCTTCTGGAGCCTTCTTCTGCCTATAAATACCCCTGCAATTGCCCGGAGCGCGAGCAGTCTTCGTTTTTTAGGAGTAGGTGCAGATTTAGTATAGTGTAGGTGAGAGTTCTTCATTTTCTTGTATTTTCTTTTCTTTTTCTTAGATCATTGTAGTAGGGCTGAGTGATTCATAGAGAGAGAGATAGTGAGGGATTGATGTAATAGAGAGTGACACTCTATGTAAAGGTACCTCCTTTCTCTTCCATTGTAATCTCCTTCATCTTCTACATGATTTTTTGTTGCTAGTTTTCTTCTCATGGCAATCTAACTACTAACCACTAACCTATCTAACCACTTACTTGATAATCCACATGAATCGGGTTGCCTCTACAAGGCCTTGTTCTTGCAAGAGCCATTGATGGGCAAAGATTATGGGTTCTAACATCTAACTTGCTAACTTGCTAACTTGCTAACCAAGCTAACTCTCTTTTACTTCATGCTCTTTTATTTCTAACATCTAACTTGCTAACTTGCTAACCAAGCTAACTCTCTTATTTCATGCTCTTTTATTTCATGCTAGTAGTGTAATGAGTGATGCTTGTAATAGCTTGTTCTTGTTGCAATGTTGTGATTGTTATGAACCATCCATGAGCCATGCTTTGTATTGCTTCTTGAAGATAAGGATTGTGATGGCCGAGGATCAAAATGTGAGGCAACTATCTCGAAGAGGTTAGCATGGTTAGTGGAGTACTTAGTAGTTAGTAGCCATGAGTTTTCTTTTACCTTTGTTTTAGAAATCGTTTTCAAGTTCCTCTTCTTATTTTCTTATCGACGTTTTCATCGCTCTCCTCACCTACCACATGCTTGTTTTCATTTTCTCATTCTTTTTCATTCTTTCAACATAGAAGAATTGTTAACATCTGACGTGACTAGAGACTGTTAATGCTTCTATCGCATCCCTTCCCTGTGGATACGACCCGTTGAGCCAATGCTATAACGGAAGTATCGAGGGTATACTAAGCACATTTGAGCTTTTCATTTGATTTCATAAATACACATTTTGAGTGCTAGTTTCCACCCCGATCAAATTTTTGGCGCCGTTGCTGGGGAAGGGAATGGTTTTGATGTCACGTTTTTGTTAACATTTGTCTTCTCTGTTTTGGTGTGCAGGGCAATATTTTCAGGTACTTAACATTGCAGTACATAAACTAGCTTTGCATCCCCCTGCTCTTGAAAGCAGGGCCCCAGATTCAAAAGAAAAGCCGCGGGTTGGTCAGACGGAATTGGACAAAGAAAAGAGAGTGCTCGACCGGAACAACGTCAAACCATAGAACACAGCTCCTTTCGGTCGAACCCGCCGGAAAGAAAGATGACCGTCACCGTTTTCGTAGATAGTCTCAGTGATATCCCCTGTAGTCTCCCCCGTTGACCTTCTTTTATATACCGAATCTTCAATGAGTGGAAAGGACTCCCAGACTTGCTCCGCAGTACGAGCCTCATACAGAGCCGCGCCCTTGTGATATGATAAGAAGAAAAGGCGCTTTCCAGCCCTCTTTTCTTTTCCGCACCAACCCTGATTGTCAAATCGGGTGTATAGCTCAGTTGGTAGAGCATTGGGCTTTTAACCTAATGGTCACAGGTTCAAGTCCTGCTATACCCAAAAAAACCACTCGTCGTATTCGTGACGGATGCATAGGGGAGTTCAAAGAGCACTCTTTGGCCGTCGAGACTCTCCCCTTTCTCATCAACATCTCGACTTCGCTCGTTGTGTGAGGTCAGGAGTAGTTTCAGACTGGCTCGGTCATCGATAGGCCGGCCTTCTCCTTATTCATTGTACCGGGCGCGGAGCCCGCTACACTCAGTCAAGTAACGAAAAAAAGAAAAATTACATGTCAGAAGCGACCGATGAGTGAGAGCGCTACGAAGAGCAAATGCTTTCTAAACACTTTGAACATAGGATGCTCTATTTTGGGGCTCGCTCGCTCTATGCCCAAAGCTTCAACTCAATCACTTGGACAGAGGGATTTGGCCTACCAACTGCAGGCTCTGGTGGGAGAACGGTATCCATTGCCTGCTGCCCCATCCCAATAATACGTGTTTATAAACCACCCGTGCACGCGTGGGCTCTCCATTTAGGTAGCTTCCCGGATCTCCCGCCAGGAGTGGTTCCGCCGAACGAAGTTTTAGTTGGTTTGTTTTCGTATGATGATTGCTCGCGAACCTTCACGGCTCGTTCCTTCGGAACCTGTGTGTCTTTACCAACTCGGTCCGCCCGGTGAGCGCTCACGACTAAGCGAGACTCGGATGCTGTCTCGAAGTACATTTTTCTTTTACCGATACGGCCCGCGACCTAAAAAATCTCGGCCCACTCGCCACGGTCCACTCGTTCACTCGCTGCTTCAAGTAAACCACTCGATGCTCTCTCGAAATCGATTAGTCTCGCTTAGTCGCAATAGACGAAGCTTTTTAGAGACTCCTTTCGCCTTTATGCATGCGGGATTTTCTTCTTTTATTCAATTGTTATGTGGTGCCAGATTTAGAGGCAAGGGTACATCAGATTTGACTATATGTATACATTCAGGAAGAGGAGGAACGAAGTCACTCGACAAAAGGAAAGGGAGAGGTACTTAATGAAAGGGGTAAATGGAACATTTTGCCGATATTAAAGCGCCATGGCCACAACTATTATATAAGGCAAGGCTTGGAAGCAAGCTACCATTGACATTTGACACCTGAACCATAGTCTCTGACCCTCAAAAGGGCTCGATTGAGACATAGAGTAAAGGTGCGAATCGGCAGTTTAAAAGGCTTATTCGAGACTGGTAGAAGAACTAGCAATAAATGCAGACTTCGCTCCGCACCTTTAGCTAAATATCCCCTCCAATATTCCTTTAATAGATACCTATGGTATCGGCTTGACCTTTCATGAGCGGGGACAGAATGAAACGACCATAATAAAGACGCTTACTGTCTACTCTTGATTCAACACATTTCCACTGTAGTGTTCGAGTGGATGTAGATGTCGCCTCTTCACTATCGACGAAAGATTTTGCGGCAGCATAGTATGATTCTTTAACTGAGAATGGCTTTAAGAAATTCTTTTTCCTATTCTGCTAATTCTCTTCTTGCGGAGACATACTTATTAAGAAGCTTGCCCTTCAACCATTAGTGAGATCCTTTTAGGGAAGGCTCGAGAGACCTCGCTAGCGACCCTTTTAGGGGCCATTTCTCCAGATCGTCATCAAAATGGTGAACAAGGACTTCAGTTCACGCATCTGCCCTAGGACTTTGCCAAATCCCGATCCTAAATAGTTGGTCAAACTACCGGAGGAGCACGGCTCGTCCGACCAGTGCGACGGTGTCACGGGCGTGCTCTTAAGCGGCCTTGGTGGCGACGATTTGAGGTGCGGCCATGTTACCTTTAACTACGAAACCTTTGATTCTCCCGATTGCCATCACCACATGAAGTGATCGACCAAGCAGGCTAAATCCACCCCCCTCGTACTGCTCTTGCCCCAGGTTAGCGCTCGAATCTCTCTGTGTTCGAAGGGCTCATATCACCCTCTATCAGCTTGATTACTGATCCGAGATTCTTTAAGAGACCGTACAGCTTGCACTCTGGTATTTTCTTTCTGGCGGTGCTCATCATCCACCTCACGCCGTATCCGGGTTACGACGGATTCGACTCTATTAAACGTTATTTTACGTCCCATAGGTGCAGAATGCTTTGAATCATTGCATCTAAGCGCCCCTGCGCCCTCCGCACGCTACTTCACTTCCACGTCAGCTACCTGCTGGCT
The DNA here is from genome assembly GCA_038442645.1 of Agave tequilana. NCBI lineage: Eukaryota > Viridiplantae > Streptophyta > Magnoliopsida > Asparagales > Asparagaceae > Agave > Agave tequilana. Next base: position 80,883 of record JAVJIF010000224.1, on the reverse strand, counting down.
CAGCAGAGCAAAACCTCTGGTTCAAAACTCTCCTAGTCTACTTGATTATACCATATATTTGCATTTTATACCGCCTTTATACCTTGCATATTGCATATTAAATATGATTTTTAACCCATGTTTTCTCTAATTTTGCAGATCTCCACTTTAAAGAGGAAAAGTAATTAACCACCTTAATTAGTGATAATTAAGGGGGTTAATTAAAAATTAGCCAAAGAATCAAATCAGATCTCACCAAGATCTGAGCGCCAACTGCAAGATCCAACCAGTCCACGTGGCCAACAACTTAACCACCAGATCCCACCAGAAAGATCCGAGCCAACGGCCCAGATCTGGCGGCAATCTGGCGGCAATCCGCGGCAATCCGAGGGCCGTTGGGCCTCGGATTTCGTGCCAACGGTTAGGATCTGATGAGATTCTCAACTTTGCCTATAAATACCTGATCAGAGATCTGTGCGAGCTACAGTGAAGAGAGAGGGAAAATTTTGGATTAGTTGTAATTTTTGTTTTAGGATTCTAGTTCTTCTCTCCTTCCTCCTTGATCTCTAGCTAAATTGAGAGAGAGTTCTTCACTTGAGAGATTGTAATCAAGACTTGTGACAACCTTGAAGCAAAGATTCAATGGAGTTCTCATCTTCTTTTTACTAGAATTGAGTATGCTTTCTCTTCTTATGCTTTTAATTCTTGCATTCAATTTCTAATTCTAGTTTAATTCTAGTTGAGTTGTTTAGATCTTTGATTTCATGGAGAATTATAGATTTCTTAGTGTAATGGAGGGCTAGTTTCTTGAATGCATGGCTAGCTAATCTCACCTAGCTACTACTAGCTCTAGTTGATTGTATTCTTTAATTCTTGCATGATTTCAAGTTTCTTGTAAATTCTAATGGAGTATGTTGTATCCTTTGGTGATTGCTTGTAAGATCTCTAGATGAATTGTGTATCTCTTATAAAGAGCATTTGATTGGATCAAAAGGATGGATTACCATTGATTGTGTCATTTGAGTAGCAAGAACAACTCAAGCACTTCAAGCTAACTTTGTAGTTAAGCTTTGAAGTCCTAAAGAGTTTGATTCTTCTAACCTTTGCATTAAATGAGTACCAAGCCTATATTTCCTCATTGCACACCTAGTAAGAGAACCTAGTATTCAAGAAGAGACTTCTAGCCAACTAACTAAAAGGAACACTAAGTCTTCAAAGAAAGAATACCACACTTGAAACATGCAAGTACTTTTCAATTGTCTATGATTCTTGATGAGACAATATTGCAATCAACAAAAGAGGTAGTATGTTAGCAAGGAGGTTGAGTAATGCTAGCCATGCATCTTTCTAATCAAGAGAGTTTACACATTTCATTCTAGTATTCTTTTCTTTTCTTTACTTCATCACACTTCATTCATTGCACTTCTTTTTCACAATGCACCACCACCAATCCACAACTTCTTGTATATTGTTTTCTCTTGTGTGATTAACAAAGAAGAGTATTGTTTCTTGTCTCACTAGTATCGTGAAAGCTTCTACGCTTGCTCTCCTCGTGGTACGACTCGTTTTAGCTACTTGCTATAACGAAAGATTGAAACAAGGTATAATTCTTACATATTCAAAGTAAACAAGATCAAAGGTGAATTCTAAACCCTAAACCATCTCTTAAATACCTGATTCTTGTACAAATACATCATATACCTTGTGAATTTATCAATCAATTTTTGGCGCCGTTGCCGGGGAGAGCAACGGTATTTTTACAAGTGAGAAACTAAACAATATATCTTCTCTGTTGCAGGTACAGGTTGAAGATTCAGAAAACTTTGCACAGCAGAATCATATAAGCGGACCTGGGCCTCTGCTCTCGAAAGCAGAGACCAGGATCCCTCCAAAGTGCCGCGTTTCCACGGCAAAAGCCAGGAAAACGCGGCACAGAGGAGTTCACTACTAACCAGTTTTCTGCAGGGCATGCTACTTTGCTAAAAACTGCTGCCTATATACCTGAAATCTTGTATTTTTCACCTGATACTTGTTAATCAACAGTAAAAGATTTGGTGATTAATTGATAAAAATTGTTTAGACATATTGCATTATAGGCACGTGTCTTTCAATTTCTTTCAATTTACTGTTGAAGAGCGCGTGGGACAAGGTACGTGAAGCATAGCATATAGACTAGGACTCACTCGTTGTATGATTTAATTCTGCTTTGAGTGAATTTTAGTTGCTTATATCGTACACTTGCACGAATCAACGATAAGGGCAAATCCCATAACAAAGATAAGGTGGGGATTTTATCACCCCTTCCTTAGCCCACAAACCATTTTCCCCACGCATTCACTATCCTAAGCTTCTAATTAAAATTGCTAGACGTTGGCCCCTAGGGACATCCGGACTCGCTTAGGAGATTTTCCTAAGGGGGAAAAGTGTTGGAAAGTGACTTCTGTGTAATCGGTGTCTAGGAAAGGGGTTGAGGGCCGAAAGCCCGAAGGAAGGTGGTTACTTAATTAAGGAACGTCTCCGGACGGAAAACCTCCCACCAACTTTACCCTTCCCTGGCCGATTTGCTTATAGTCAGTGTCTGCACCGAACCTCCTGTGGACGATCTATTGTTAGGAGTCGTCTAGGGCAGAAAACCTAGAAGCTAGGATTGATTGTTTTTCTTTTTTCTTGATTGTTATTTTTCATCTTCCGATTGTTTGAAAGGTGCACGTTGGTTGTGTATTTGCATGCGTGAGTGGTATCGAGAACCAATTTCTTCTAGGCTTGTGAGAACTTCTACACTGCCTCACACAACACCACTCGACACAACCATGACGAATAACGTGTCGCTGCAGGACAAGTTCTATCCGATCCGCACATCCATTCCATCCTGCATTCTCCTCCCAAACACGAATGACAATAATTTTGAGTTGAAACCACAGTTTATAAACACTCTTCCACGATTTCACGGATTAGAATCTGAGGATGCTTACATCTTCATACGAGAGTTTGAAGAAGTATGCCTCATGATGAGGATTTCCCAGTTAAGTGAGGATGCTGTGAGACTTAGATTTGTCCCATTTGCACTAAAGGATATTGCGAAGAAGTGGCTGTACAGTCTTCCTGTCAGCTCAATCTCTTCTTGGGATGACTTTGTTAAGGTCTTCCTTAAAAATTTTATCCCATCCATAAGACAGCCCTCATGCGCAAAAATATAATGCAATTCAAACAAGAGCCCAATGAGCCATTCTGGAAGTACTTTGAGCGCTTTAAGGATTTAGTAGCCCTGTGTCCCCATCATGGTATAGAGAAGTGGCGCCAATGCCAGATTATATATGATGGGCTGGACTATCAAACTAAGACTCTCCTTGAAACCATGTGTCAAGGAGAATTTCTTAAGAAAGATGAAGACCAGGGCTGGGACCTTTTTGAGGCTTTAGCGGAGAAAACTATCCAGTGGGAATCCTGCTCTGAGAAACCCACACCAACAACTTCCAGATCTGGTTTACATTCTATAGGATCCTCAATAGCTGCTGAAGCTAAGATCACTCAGTTGATGAAGAGGATTGAATTGCTGGAATCAAGGGAAAACTCTGTCGTTAGTCAAGTCAACCCTTCCTCAGTAGGTAGCCCACCACGTATGGCTAGCTCTGCACCTATAATTCACCCGGGTTGTACTTTTTGCCATGATCTGAATCATGTGTTGGAAGAGTGTCCTGTGTATTACTCTCAAAATTTCCAGGAGAGTATGAATGCAGCGTATTCCAGACCTTCATACAATCCTTATTCCAAGACCTACAATCCAGGGTGGCGTAACCATCCTAACTTCTCTTGGAGTCAGTCTGGACCTGAGCAGTCGAGACAACCATTTCCACATCAGCAATACCTGCTCAGGCACATCCACCCACTTACCATCAAAACCCACCAAATTTCAATTCATATCAGAGTCCACCTAGATTCCAACCATTCCAAAATTCTGTGCCATATCAAGCCAAGTTTCAACCCCAATATCAACAACAACAACAGCATCCACCACCCAATCCTTCAGATAGAAAAATTTCAGAATTGGAGAAAATGATTGAGACTTTGTCCAAAACACAAGCTGCAATGATGAACAATCAGCAGCAGGACATGAATAAACTGCAAATCCAAATAGGACAGTTGGCTAATTCCTTGACTGAAAGGCAAAAAGGAATGCTGCCTAGCCAACCTGTGCCTAATCCCAGAGCCCATTTTCCTCTACATGAAGTTGAAGACCTAGGCCCGAGCCAAAGCCAATGTCAAGCCATTCACATCCTTAGGTCTGGAAAACATGTAGACAACAAGGTCTCAAATCAGTCTCCAAATTTGTTCCAAAATCTGTGTCGAATCCATCAACTTCTGTTCCAGTTCAACCTTTGCAAAATATTCCTTCATCAAGTTCACAACCCTCCACGTCTCAATCAAAAGGAAAGAGAAAGTTGATGAGCAGACTTATAAGCCTATTGCCCCATTCCCGAATAGGCTTACAAATCATAAGAATAATGCTCATATGGAGAAGATCAGAGAGATATTTAATCAAGTGCAAATCAATGTCCCTCTCTTGGATGCTATTCAGCAAGTACCATCCTATGCCAAGTTTTTGAAAGAGATGTGTACTAAGAAAAGGAAGGCAAATGTCCCTAAGAAAGTCTTTTTGGCTTCAAACCTGAGTGAATTGCTTAATGGTCCAATCCCTGTAAAGTACAAGGATCCAGGGAGCCCTACCATCTCTTGTATCATAGGGCAGACCACAGTCAATAGGGCTTTGCTAGACTTGGGAGCTAGCATCAATCTTCTTCCCTTTTCTGTGTACCAACAGCTTGGGTTAGGCAATCTTCGTCCAACCCAAATGACTATTCAACTGGCTGATCGCTCTGTTAAGATTCCCAAAGGGGAAATTACGGATGTATTAATACGGGTGGGGGAATTCATCTACCCCGTTGATTTTGTTGTTCTGGAAACACAACCTGTACAAAACCACAGAGCGCAAACACCTGTCATTCTAGGACGTCCTTTCTTAGCCACAGCGAATGCAATCATTAACTGTCGAAATGGATCGATGCGGCTGACGTTCGGAGATATGACGAAGGAGGTGAATGTCTTCCATCTGGGGAAGCAACCAAGGGATGTGGAGAATGATTCTTTTGATGTTAACTTGATAGAGGGATTAACCAGTGAACACGTGGAGGAGGTGGAATATGAGTCTGAAGAGGAATTTGAGTTAGAAGCTGACGACCTAACTCTTGATCAGATTGTTGGATCAATATTGAAAGGACTACTAATTCCACTTCTATTCTTCCCTTGCACCATGAGCAACCGGTTATAGATCCAGTCCCTTCTTATGAGCTTAAGGCTCTTCCCACCCATCTCAAGTACAAGTACTTGGGTGAGAAGGAATCCTTTCCGGTAATCATTGCATCTAATCTTACTGAACAACAAGAAGAGGACCTTTTGACTGTGCTTAGGGAAAATAGAGAAGCCATTGGTTGGACCATGGCTGATATTAAAGGGATTAGTCCTTCCATTGTCCAACATAGAATTCACTTGACGGAAGAGGCCAAGCCTAAAAGAGACCCACAGCGTCGACTTAACCCAATAATGCAAGAAGCTGTTAGATCGGAGATTCTGAAACTCTTAGACAATGGGATCATATATCCAATATCCGATAGTCAATGGGTGAGTCCGGTCCACGCTGTGCCTAAGAAAGCTGGCTTTACTGTTGTGGAGAATGAGAATAAGGAATTAATACAAACACGTCTTCCAACGAAGATTCGAGTTTGTATTGATTACAGGAAACTGAATAGTGCCACACGTAAAGACCACTTCCCACTTCCGTTTATCGATCAGATGTTGGAGAGATTGGCGGGACATGAGTATTATTGTTTCCTGGATGGATATTCAGGATATAATCAGATCCCAATTGCTCCCGAGGACCAGGAAAAGACTACCTTCACCTGTCCGTTTGGAACGTTTGCATACCGTAGGATGCCCTTCGGTCTTTGCAATGCTCCAGCAACGTTTCAACGTTGCATGTTGAGCCTGTTCTCGGACATGGTGGAGAAATTTTTGGAAATCTTTATGGATGACTTTTCAATATATGGGGATACATTTGAGCAGTGCTTGTACCACCTAAAGCTGGTTTTACAACGATGCACGGAAAAGAATTTGACACTTAATTGGGAAAAGTGTCATTTCATGGTCAAGCACGGAATTGTACTGGGGCACAAGATATCAAGCTTGGAATCGAGGTAGACAAGTCTAAGGTGGAAGTTATCACCAAGCTCACTGAACCGCAATGTTTAAAAGACATTAGATCTTTCTTAGGGCACGCGGGCTTCTATAGGAGATTCATTCAAGGGTTTAGCAATATTGCGAGACCTTTGACAAATCTCTTAGGAAAAGACGTACCCTATATCTTTGATGAAGAATGTCGAAAATCGTGGAAAGAGCTAAAGAATAGACTTGTTTCTGCACCGATAATATCAGCACCGGACTGGACCAAACCATTTGAAATTATGTGCGATGCCTCAGACTTTGCGATTGGCGCTGTTTTAGGACAGCGTATTGAAAACAGGCAGCACGTGATATACTATGCTAGCAGAACGCTTAACGACGCCCAGCTGAATTACACGACCACTGAAAAAGAATTTTTGGCAGTCGTTTTTGCGTTAGAGAAGTTCCGACAATATCTGCTAGGGTCCAGGACCATCATTTTTACTGACCACTCCGCCCTGAGGTACTTAATGCAAAAGAAGGACGCAAAGGCAAGATTGATAAGATGGATCCTTCTTTTGCAAGAGTTTGACTTGGAGATAAAGGATAAAAAGGGCGTTGAGAACGTGGTTGCGGATCATTTGTCAAGGATCCCGAACGCACCCCATGAGAAAGTACCGATTAACGAGAACTTTCCTGACGAGCACATCTTTGTGCTAAGTGGAGAGCCTTGGTATGCTGATATTGTAAATTACCTTGCTACCAGGCAAATTCCTTCCCATTGGTCAGGACAAGAGAAACACCGTTTTCTGAGACAAATGCGGTTCTTCTTTTGGGATGAGCCGTATTTATTTAAATACTGTCCTGACCAAATTATTCGAAGATGCCTTCCGGAGGATGAACATCAGAGTGTCTTGACATTCTGTCACAAGCTAGCTTGCGGTGGACACTTTGGTCCACGAAAAACTGCGGAAAAAGTGCTCCAGAGTGGATTCTACTGGCCCACTCTATTTAAGGATGCCTTTACCTTTTGCAAGCTTTGTGATAGATGTCAGATGACGGGTCGGATTACACAAAGGAACATGATGCCCCTCACACCCATCTTGGAAGTCGAAATTTTCGACCTCTGGGGCATTGATTTCATGGGACCCTTTCCTCTGTCCTACGGAAACCAATACATCTTGGTAGCCGTAGATTATGTTTCTAAGTGGGCCGAAGCGATTCCTACACGAACAAATGACAACCAAGTTGTCATTAAATTTTAAGAGAGTACATCATTTCACGCTTCGGAGCCCCCCGTGCGATACTGAGCGACAATGGAAGTCATTTCTGCAATAGGGCTTTTGAAGCCTTGATGCGGAAATATTCTATCACTCATAAATTGTCCACGGCTTATCATCCTCAGACCAATGGGCAAGTTGAGGTCACAAACAGACAGATAAAACTCATTCTGGAGAAGACCGTAGGACAAAATCGTAAGGATTGGTCCGCCAAACTGACTGATGCCTTATGGGCATACAGGACCGCTTACAAGACTGTCCTTGGTATGTCTCCGTACCGAGTTATATTTGGAAAAGCATGTCACTTGCCCGTTGAGTTAGAACACCGTGCACTATGGGCTTTAAAGCAACTAAATCTTGACTTGGACAAAGCCGGTGTTCTCAGGAAGCTGCAATTATCCGAGCTGGAAGAGTTACGAAACGAGGTATATGATAATGCTCGGATCACAAAGCACAGGACCAAGCTGTTTCATGACAAAGCCATTCATAGAAAGATTTTTGCTGTCGGTCAACAGGTTCTGTTATACAATTCTCGACTCCACCTTTTCCCTGGTAAGCTACGTACCAGGTGGTCAGGACCTTTTATTGTGCAGACTGTCTTTTCTCACGGAGCAGTCGAGATTCTTGATCCATCCAATGGCAATAAATTCACTGTAAACGGACAACGTTTAAAGCCATTTTTCACCACAGAATCATTGTCACACGACATTCACGAGTTGGGTCTTTACGACCCAATTTATTTGTGACCTTTCCATTTGTATATTTTCCCATACATTTTTCATGAAAATCATTTGGGGACCTCTTTTGTAAATATTTTTCTTTTGCATTTTTTGTAAATAAATTTTTTTTTTTTGGGATTTTTGTACATGAAAAGAATTTCAAACCCTAGGATTCTCTTTCCTCCCTAGGATTCCTTTCATATTCAAAAGTTTTGACCAAGGGTTGTAATTCAAGATTTGACCTAGGGGTAATTTTGTACATCCCACTTTTTACCTACCCTATTTAAACATCTCCTCCTCATTTCATCCTTCCTCACACGAGAAAGTGATTTCAGATCTGAGAGCTTCTTCCCAAACCCAACTTCCTCCAGAAAGCTGATCCCCAAAATCCCCTACTTTGCCGCGCCCTGCCGCCCTTACGCGGCAATTCTGTCAGATCAGGCGCGCTGGAAAGCCCCATTCTGATCATCTTCATCTGCTGGTGGTAGATCAAAGAGAGTTTTCCCGAGACCATCTCTGTGCCTTCTGTGCTACTCTGTTGGGTTTCCCCCCAAGATCTCCGGGGGTGGTTTGCAATTTCTTATTTCAAATCCTTTACTTCATTGTCTTGTACAATTATGGCACCAAATTTGTATGTTGAAAGGGATTTTTCTGCAATTTTTTGACAATGGGGGATATGGGCATATTTTCGTGGATCGCATCCGCGCATGGAACTGGTACAATTTGGTATTTGATCATCATGAGCACGAAGCCTTTTATTGTCCGGATCTAGTAAACACATTTTACACTTCTATAGATTATGCTTCTGTGAGTCATGATCCATATCAATTTGTCTCTCGTATGCCATTCGGTGACATTTGGGTCACACTTCCACTACTTGAACATATCACTCATGTCCCCTTAATTCAACAAACGTGCGAACCCTTGCCTTTAATTGATTATTTAACCATCATGGGTGCACGCTGTACTGTCCAGGATAGGGGGCTCAAAGCCCAGTCTACATTCAGGAACATTCACTGCGTTGGACGTTGGATCCAACGAAATATTCTTGGGCTCGATCACACTTCAACCTTTAACAGGCCTGTGCTTCAGATTATTCATGATCTGATGACACAGCACCACACGGTCTGTTTAAACCGAACTATCTTCCATGCTATTATTGAACACTCCTCTCGCACTCGGGGTGCTAAATTTTCTCATTCTGTATTAATTACCCGTCTGTGTCGACATTTCATGTCTAACGCTATTTTCTCGACATTTACCCGAGTGACGATTATGACAGAGAGACCCACAAGTGCCTACAATAGTTGTTTGCAGGCACTCTGGACACCTAGTGTCATGCCTGAGAATGTACCTGTGGAGTCTTCTTCAGAGGAAAGTCTAGAGGTGGAAGATGAGCCCCAATTCTGGAGGCAGGAGCCCCCAACGGAACACACAGCCTTCATGTCTACTATTTGGAAAGGCATGAAGAAGATTTTTCGGGGACAAGTTAGGCTCAGGAAGAAAGTGGAGGAGGAATCATCTAGGATATTCTCTCGTTTGGATGGGATCGAGGCTAGGCTGAGGAGGACACAATCTGCTGGACCCAGTACCACTGCGGGTCCAAAGAGGACGAGGGAGTGACTTGTTACCTTTACCTATTTCATGCATTATTTCATCTTGCATACATTGAGGACAATGCATGAGATAGGTATGGGGGGGTAGATATACTAACATAGGATTTTTCTTTCTTTTTAGGTTTTTTCTTTTATTTTTAGGATTTTTACTTTCTTTTAAGGTTTTCCTTTTAGATTTTATATTTCTTTTTAGATTTATATTTCTTTTTAGATTTTACTTTTCTTTTAGAAAAAAAAAAAAAATAAAAAAATAAAAAAAAATAATATAAAAAAAAAAAAGAGAAGAAATTCTTTGATCCATGTTTAAAGAATCTAATTTGAAATTTAGGGATTAAGGAAGCTCTTAACTAAGATTTCTAATTATAAGTTGAAAAGAAGAGTTTTGTTAGATTTTTAGGTTAAGTAATAAAGGATTAGAAAAAATTACTTGATTTCAATTCTTTCTTTAGATATGAACATTGAACATATTGAAGGAATAATCAAAGACTTAGTGACTTTATTTGCATATATATATAATAAAAAAAAAAAAAAAAAAATTTTTGTATGTAAATAAGATAAATAAAAAAATTAAAAAAAAAAAAAAAAAAAAAAAAAAAAAAAATCACCGATTAAGCTGGTTGGCCGTGCCTCAGGAAGCATTGCTGGTCACGCCTAAAGGTGAGAATAAATACTTAGCCACTGATTAAGCTGGTTAGTCGTGCCTCAGGAAGCATTACCGATCACGCCTAAAAGTGGTTAAGTCCTTAGATTCCTAAGTGACCTAGTTTACTCGAGTCTTCGAACCCGAGGGATGTATTCTCATCTGGTGCCCTAAGACCGTCTGGTCTGGGAGTCATCGGTAAGAAGCTCGCTAAATGGGTAGACTAGGAAACTAAGGATGATAAGGGAATGTAAATAAACATTGTATATACACATTTATATAAAAAAAAAAAAAAAAAAAAATGTTATACATATAAGTAAATAAATGAACTTAGTCTGAGAGAAGATCCTTCATATTTATAGATGTAAATATCCTAAGATTGATGCAGAATCAGGTTTTTTATCTTTTCCCGAAAATCTTAACCTAAAATGAAAACAATACTCTAATTAGATACTTATAAGAGGAATGAAAAGTTTTGAGTAACCTGAAACCTATAGGTCAAATTAAAATCTTTAAAGCATGGATCAAAAATTTCACTAACCTCTTTTATTTTCTTTTTGGATTTTGTGGGTGTAATCCGCTGAAAACCCTCAGGAGACAACACTCCTCCTCTAGGGTAACCTAGAGGTTTAACGGCTTGTTGCACGTGCTCAGTGCAATCGTGTCACCTACGAAAGTGGTGTAATAATTAGTTAGGATTTTTCTTTCTTTTTCTTTTATTTTTGCTCGAGGACGAGCAAAAGCTAGGTATGGGGGTGTGATTATACCATATATTTGCATTTTATACCGCCTTTATACCTTGCATATTGCATATTAAATATGATTTTTAACCCATGTTTTCTCTAATTTTGCAGATCTCCACTTTAAAGAGGAAAAGTAATTAACCACCTTAATTAGTGATAATTAAGGGGGTTAATTAAAAATTAGCCAAAGAATCAAATCAGATCTCACCAAGATCTGAGCGCCAACTGCAAGATCCAACCAGTCCACGTGGCCAACAACTTAACCACCAGATCCCACCAGAAAGATCCGAGCCAACGGCCCAGATCTGGCGGCAATCTGGCGGCAATCCGCGGCAATCCGAGGGCCGTTGGGCCTCGGATTTCGTGCCAACGGTTAGGATCTGATGAGATTCTCAACTTTGCCTATAAATACCTGATCAGAGATCTGTGCGAGCTACAGTGAAGAGAGAGGGAAAATTTTGGATTAGTTGTAATTTTTGTTTTAGGATTCTAGTTCTTCTCTCCTTCCTCCTTGATCTCTAGCTAAATTGAGAGAGAGTTCTTCACTTGAGAGATTGTAATCAAGACTTGTGACAACCTTGAAGCAAAGATTCAATGGAGTTCTCATCTTCTTTTTACTAGAATTGAGTATGCTTTCTCTTCTTATGCTTTTAATTCTTGCATTCAATTTCTAATTCTAGTTTAATTCTAGTTGAGTTGTTTAGATCTTTGATTTCATGGAGAATTATAGATTTCTTAGTGTAATGGAGGGCTAGTTTCTTGAATGCATGGCTAGCTAATCTCACCTAGCTACTACTAGCTCTAGTTGATTGTATTCTTTAATTCTTGCATGATTTCAAGTTTCTTGTAAATTCTAATGGAGTATGTTGTATCCTTTGGTGATTGCTTGTAAGATCTCTAGATGAATTGTGTATCTCTTATAAAGAGCATTTGATTGGATCAAAAGGATGGATTACCATTGATTGTGTCATTTGAGTAGCAAGAACAACTCAAGCACTTCAAGCTAACTTTGTAGTTAAGCTTTGAAGTCCTAAAGAGTTTGATTCTTCTAACCTTTGCATTAAATGAGTACCAAGCCTATATTTCCTCATTGCACACCTAGTAAGAGAACCTAGTATTCAAGAAGAGACTTCTAGCCAACTAACTAAAAGGAACACTAAGTCTTCAAAGAAAGAATACCACACTTGAAACATGCAAGTACTTTTCAATTGTCTATGATTCTTGATGAGACAATATTGCAATCAACAAAAGAGGTAGTATGTTAGCAAGGAGGTTGAGTAATGCTAGCCATGCATCTTTCTAATCAAGAGAGTTTACACATTTCATTCTAGTATTCTTTTCTTTTCTTTACTTCATCACACTTCATTCATTGCACTTCTTTTTCACAATGCACCACCACCAATCCACAACTTCTTGTATATTGTTTTCTCTTGTGTGATTAACAAAGAAGAGTATTGTTTCTTGTCTCACTAGTATCGTGAAAGCTTCTACGCTTGCTCTCCTCGTGGTACGACTCGTTTTAGCTACTTGCTATAACGAAAGATTGAAACAAGGTATAATTCTTACATATTCAAAGTAAACAAGATCAAAGGTGAATTCTAAACCCTAAACCATCTCTTAAATACCTGATTCTTGTACAAATACATCATATACCTTGTGAATTTATCAATCACTACTCATCCTACTAAAGTAACTTGATGAGAAACCCGCGGATTTCATAGAATAAGTCCGCCACCCGGACTGAGTCCCCTTTCGGGTATTTAGCTAAATGATCCCTGACTTTCCATTAGTCCAGCGCGGGCTCCCACTCTACGATCGTCCCTCAACGGGATCTTCTTTCCCCTCCAATTACCAGTCACTTGACACGATCCTTCATCGTTTACAACTACCTTCATCCTTTTGTAGGATACTTTATGATAACTTTGGCAATATTCAAACCTATGTCGAAAACGAGCCGAGGGAGAGCGGGGCTGAAGCTCCAGACGAGCGTAGGCGGGCCAGGTAGTCCTCCGGGGAGCTTCCTGAACCAAAAGAGGGCTGCTTTCGTGCCAATGACGCACACAACCTACTTGTTTAAATTTTCAATTCTATGGTCGGGATGACCGCCGGAATGGAGGGTGTAGATGGGGTTAATGGTTTGACGCCTAGGTGTGGATGTAAATCGTGACAACCCGAGCCATGGAAGCATCGGTGGATAAAGGAAGGCCTGTTTGGAACGGTAGGACCAGACCGAAAGACACATCTAAGCTAAGCGTAGAGGGCTGCAGAAGAGAGAAGAGCGAAGCCATACGACCCTCTCGCTAACTCAGCTTTCTTGCTTCTCCTCTGCTCCGATTTTAGTAATATACCATCTCTGCCGACCCATATACCTTCTTTCGGACACTGCTTTCTTATTTTGCTAGCTAGTTTGGCTCCTTTGATTGATTCCAAGCCCTAATAAAAAGGCTCTTTCTTTGCTTTCATCGAAATATTTAACCAACCGCCCATGACGAATGCGCCTTTTCTCTATATGATATGCAAATTCATTCTTTCCTTCCGGTGCTCCAAGATTTAAGAAAAAACCAAGAACCTATTTAAAAATAGGAAAAAAGGGCTCTTGTTCGATATCATCAGCCAATGCCCATGTTTCGGATCCAGCTTCAAGCTCTAGCTACTGTGTGAATAGGGCCAAGTCCCTCTTTCTCCTTAATTAATAAAGAAATCCACTGTCTCATAGCGATAGTCAAGCTCGTATCAAGCAGCTCGGGTTTCGGTTTATAAATGTAATTAGCGAGCAGAGCATAAAGAGACAGGCACCTCCGGTTATAAAATCTAAAGTGGAAGCTTTAGGAGTTTTCCTGTGACTGCCCTATCAGGCTTCGGCTAAGGCATCCCTATAAGGTTTCGCAAAGAGCCAAGAAGCAGAAAGCTCACTTGCGAGCCACCGATCGAATAGCACAGACCGCGAGTCGAGAATTCGCCTGAAGTTGACTTTTGTTCTATCCGCAGGGTCGAACCGATCGAAGTATGTCGTCGAAGATACCGATGGGGGCATGCCTTAGCCAACTCACCCAGCGCTTGGGACAAGATTTTATGGTGTCCTCATGCCTCACGCTTGGTTTGCCTTTCTCTCGTCGGAACTAAATTCAGCTAACCCGAAATGCTTTCGAGGGCTTGAATTGATTGAATTAGGTTGAGTAAGGCAAGATAGGATGTTTGAAGGGCATCAGGATGGCAGCGAGCAAGGCTGTTTGAATTCATCTTTCCCAGCCGGCCCTCTCTTTCTATAGAATTTCAAAGTGAAAATAATAAGTCATAACTCTGGAACTGAAACCAGAGTTTGTAACGTCTTTCCCGAACAGCTATGCTATGCTTTTCCTCTCTTATTGTGGTTCCGTGCGCCCAAGACCCCCCGCTCCTTCGGGTACTTTTTTAAAAAAGTTATTACATCTCATTCCTTAAGGGGAATCGACTCTATACCAATAAAGCAACCAAGCAAGGAGCAATGAACTTTATTTGAAACATAAGTACCCGGCAGTCTTCCTAAATTAAATAGAGATACAGAGCTTCTCTCTTTCCCTGCTATTGAACTACTTCCTTTTGTCGTTAAAGGCCTCTCTTAAGCCTTTCAACTAGACTTTCCAGAGGTGAAGTTACTGATCTACGACCATCCTTCTCCTTCTGGTTTTAAGCGATCTTCGACCAACCTTCCGTCCTTCTCAAAGATTAGCTACCGAGAGCAAGTCCTCTCTTCTTCCTCTTTCTCTATATGGCAATAATTCCTAAGATCTTCAGCTGCAATGCATATATGGGAGATGAGGTTGCTCTTTTTCTCTTTTGAAGTTTATACCGGACTCTTCTCAGCCATCCTATAGTTATAGTTGTAGTTCTATCATACTGTTCTCTTTCTCCTAGTTAGCAGACAATCTTCTAATTTTCCCTGTCTTCTTATGCTTGCTGCTTTTTTTTCTTATTTATTATAAGGATATTAAGACCCCTCCCCCACCCCAAATCCCCTGCTAAGCAAGCTAGCGCCTAGCGAGGGCCTTCTCCCTACCTACTCTGTTTCCTCCTAGGGGGGGTAATAGAGAGATAGCTTTCAAACATAGCTTCTACGGGCATTTAACAACCTTACAAGCTACGTTTTACTTCGCTTATCCCTTCCCCCAAGGGTTCCTTTCTAGGGTTCTCAGGAAGGAGAGTTAGCACTTCCCTTTCGGTCTAGTAAGAACTTCCTTTCCCACGCCCTAATCGACCCCCCGGAGGAGTGTGTGCTTCTAAAAGATCTTTGATACTATGCCCAATCCCGAAGTTAGTTCTATACATATGACCAGCAACGAGAAAAATGAATGCAATAGCTAAATGATGATGAGCAATATCGGTCAGCCATAAGCTTTGCGTTTGTGGATGAAATCCCCCAAGAAGGGTCAGAATGGCAGTTCCCACTCCTTGGGAGGTACCAAACAAATGACTACTGGAATCAGGGTTTTGGGCATAAAGATTCCACTGGCCCGTAAGAAGCGGTTCCAACCTTTGGGGATACGGTAATACGTCTAAGAAATTATTCCATCTGACGTACTCTCCCCTGGATCCGGGAATAGCGACATGAACTAAATGTCCTGTCCAAGCCAAGGAGCTTACTCCAAAAAGTCCTGACAAATGATGATTGAGACGTGATTCGGCATTTTTGAACCACGAAACGCTCGGTTTCCATTTGGGTTGTAGGTGTAACCAACTCGCTATTAAGGATATAGCAGAAAGAAATAATAGAAAAAGAGCTCCAGTATAAAGATCTTCATTGGTGCGTAATCCGATTGTATACCACCACTGATAAACACCGGAATAAGCGATATTCACTGGGCCGATAGCACCTCCTCGAGTAAAGGCTTCTACAGCAGGTTGACCAAAATGAGGATCCCAAATTGCATGAGCAATAGGTCTTACATGTAAAGGGTCCTGTATCCATGACTCAAAATTTCCTTGCCAAGCTACATGAAACAGATTTCCGGACGTCCACAGAAAGATTATTGCTAACTGCCCAAAGTGAGAAGAAAAAATGTTCTGATAAAGACGTTCCTCAGTAATATCATCATGACTCTCAAAGTCATGCGCGGTAGCAATACCAAACCAAAGACGACGAGTAGTGGGGTCCTGAGCTAAACCTTGGAAATCTTAATGCCATAATGCCTTTCAAATCCTCCTAGCCATTATCCTACTGCAATAATTCTTGCTAAGAAGAATGCCCATGTTGTGGCAATTCCACCCAGAAGGTAATGCGTTACTCCTACAGCACGTCCTTGTACAATGCTCAAGGCTCTAGGCTGAGTAGCAGGAGCAACTTTTAATTTGTTATGAGCCCAAACGATGGATTCAATGAGTTCTTGCCAATAACCACGGCCCCTGAATAGAAACATTAAACTAAAAGCCCAGACAAAATGAGCACCTAAGAAAAAAAGACCGTATGCAGATAATGAAGAACCATAAGACTGAATTACCTGAGATGCCTGTGCCCATAAGAAATCCCAGAGCCACCCATTAATAGTAATGGAACTCTGTGCAAAGTTCCCTCCTGTGATATGAGTTACTACCCCTTGATCGCTTATAGTACCCCAAACATCCGACTGCATTTTCCAACTAAAATGGAAAATTACTACCGAGCTTTGACCAATCTACTTGGATCGGAGAGCCTCTGACGAAGGATACACGCTTACTTTGTATGAGGAATCCAACCATCTTATGCCTTTCCGGTTAACCCCTCTTCTGTGTCTATAAGTTCTGGTGAAGATGCCTCCCTTCGTCAAGGAAAAATTCTCCATCTTCAAGTCATTCATGAGAAGAGGCGGAGCTACTCGGCCTTCTTCCGTTGAGAAAAGGGAGAGGTAGTTGATCTCGTTTTCTGGTTAGGATTTAGATACCTCAGCGATCTGCCTCATTGCAGGAGGAAGGAAGCCGGAGGGTATGATTTCAGGTCATGCTCGGGTCTGCCCAGGCGTGGAAGGTATCTAAATCCTGGGTGAGCCAAAACATCTCATCTTGAACCCAGATTGACTCGCCTGATGCGGTTTACCAAATGCCTATGATGTTGGAACCTTAGCTGAAGCTAACCTCGGGACAGCTCAGTAGGGTCGGTATGGTATGGTTTTGCCCTTTTCTTTAGTTAGGGCTGGTGGGGTTCGAATCAGTCAACTTCGACGATCGGAGAGAAGATAGGCTTTGTGCGCAAGATAAGCTGTCTTTGTGGCAACTGCTCCAATAAAGCATAGAGGAAGAGATGCTCATTTTCCTAGCTATGATTCGGGGTTTGGGTCCGAAGGTGTGCGAGGTTGGCAAGAGATTGGTCATCAAGGACAACATCGGTGGCAGAGTTAGCTCAATCTTTTGAAAGTCCAAAGAAGAGATCTGACACCGATCAAGATTACCCTCCTTCCCGCGGGTACTGTTTCGGTACTCTATTGGAGGGAATCATTAGCTCCGGTAGCTCTTATCAATAGAATGGAAACTCTTGTCAAGATTCATTAGCTAACTGACTGACATCTAATAAGTAATTTCTACGATGTAGTCTCGGAAAGTGAAGATTCTCTGGACTCATCTCACTCAGGAGGGGGGGCATCCTCTGTTCTATTGGCAAGGATCCTTGCAACAACCAACCTTGTCACTAACGTGACAAAGGCCAAGAGGACGGAAGTCTCTAGGGAGTCTCAACACTCTCTTTTTTCCATCGGTTCTTGCTTTCAAACCAAGTGGCAAGGGGAAGGACACAAGCCAGGTAGAAGATCTATCCCACTCTTAGGGACCCAACCCTAGTTTTAGTAGACGAGAATAAAGACCTAGGGGAGAAGGACGAACTAGACTCGTCAATTTCTCTTTCAAGTCACGCTACTACGGTAGACGACTTGGCTGACCCTCCTCGATCATCTCTAGCTTCCAAAGAAGATGGTCAACCCCCCGGAGCGAAAGACTAACCAGAAGCTGACAGATTAGCCAGAAGGGAAGCTACGGCAGAACGAATTGGCTCTGCTCTGACATAGGTCAACTACAAGAGCTGAGAGAGGAAAGGATTTGGAGACAGACAAAGAAGCTGCGGTTGGAAAAACTGCTCCATACACTTAATCGGCAAGTAGCTTTGTTGCCCTATTCTGAATTGCTTTCTCTGGAGCCGGCTTTGCTTAAGTTAAGCTACAATCTTTCTTTCTGGCGCAAAGAATGCCTACTGACAGCAGCTTCCAATGGCTAAAGAAGTCTTATCTTTCTTGGTTTGGTCCTCTCCCCTGAAAGACAACAAAAACAGCCCAGGAGGGGATTAGAATCTGTAGCGCCCCAGCAGAATCAAGAGAGAGATTGCCCCAAAGGAATTGGGGAGGAGAGCTCCACCATTGAAACGATTGCGAAGAAGTTCCCCAATTGGCAAGCCGATCAGCAGAATGATTTCCCTCACGATAAATGTGGCTGCAATGGAAGTTAATGGACTTGATATGGCGCATGCAGTTCCACCTCCGATTTCGGAGGCAGAGGGGAATATCCAGGCTATTGTGGTTGATGGCAGAGACGGCCAGGAGGGAATCGCACTCAAGCCAGAGACAAGGAGCTGTTAAGCCCTGCTCTTTGGAAAATTCAATGGCAGCAGTGATAGCATGAAGCTCAGCCAGAAGGGCCGAGGAAAGACCAATCCCAAAAGCCATTGCGCCCAAGAAAGATGGCGTTGAAAGGAACAAGCAACGGCCTTACTGTAGTGATAGGGGTGCGGTAGGCTCCCTGCTGCTCAATTCCATCCGCAGGTTAGTCTAAAACTCTGTTGTTTGTTGATTTGACTTCTCCTGACCTTGATCGAAGGAGTTTCCCAGTACTTGTAGCTTTAGTAAAAGTGGGACTTCAACTCTTGATGTATCGCTTAATGACATTTCCAGTGATTTGAGTAATCGCTTGATGGCATTTCCAGGTATGAACCTAAGGCGCGTCCGTCAGTTAGCTTTACCAAAAAGAGCTATTTCATTCTTGTTTGCCCGACGAACTCGAGTTTAGTGTGCTGTTGCTTCCGAACCAAAGCCCTCGGTTTCAGAATGGGGTCCCGTGGCTTGAACTTCATAACTCTCGGTTTCATAACCAGAGTCCTCACAACCAGGGCACTCAGCAACCAAGGGTCTTCCCTCGGGAGGAGCAGAGCCTTCGATTCCTGTGGCTTCGAGTTTTGAAGAGACCACTAAAAGAAAAGAAAGGAATGCGACCATCGAGAATCTTCAACGAACCTCACCCCTGGGTCTTTCTTTCTTAGTGTAGTGGGTTCTCCCGTGGTAAGCTCTCTGACTACTGGCTTGGCTAGGCTGGCCTCTTGGAACAGAAGTGATAAGCGGGCAGTGGATATACATTGCTAGATCCAGTTTCTCCATGTCTGGTTGAATCCATAGAGACTGAGCACTTTCTCCAGGAAGCCCCATTCTAGTCTGTCATACGCCTTTAGCATGTCGAGCTTGACCCCGAGGCTGCCTGTATCGAGCTTGATTAACTTTTATCTGCCTTGGAGCAGCCCGATCCCCGTCGAGGGCCCGACCACCGTCCCTTCGTCTGAGGATGATGTGAAAGCTGCTTATGCGTGCCTGCAGAGTCTTGTTTCCTTATCGGCGGAATCTGTCTTGTCCTCTAACTTACTGCCAGAATTCTCCACCTGGGTTACCAGACGTATGCGCTCATCGGTCCTTTCCGCCGAACAGAAGACCTGCCTTGGTGTCTTTTCAGACCCGCGCTTGTATTGTAATAGACGTATCCCGGGCGCAGTCTCGTTTGCTGGAGATCGAGGAAGCACTGAGACAAACTGCGGAGGAGAGGAAAGTTCAGATGTAGGTTTGGATCAAGCAAGTAGCTCAAGCTAGTGAGACCAAGATTCCTGCTTCCCCTTTGATTATGACAAGAAAAGTAAAAAAGTCGAGTGCTTCTAGGCAAAAGATGCTGATCCTTCTGAAAATGAGATCTACAATGAGTCCGCGCGATCAAGTGATGGGGTTGCTACTTTGCCAATAACTTCAACATTTGAGGAGGAGGGAATTGACAAGGAACCCGAATTCATGCTCTCGTGAACTGGTGCAGATTCAGCTGGAGGCGAGGGAGTAACTTGATCAGAAGGACCTGGTGTTATGGATTTCCCCGTCGGAGAGATATGAACGAACGCTGTTGGGGTTGTCACCAGAGGAAGGCTCCGCATGGCTTTCCCGCCGACAGTCAAAGAAGGATTTGGAGGCTTAGCTTCTGAGAGAACTTGCTGGAACTGCTGTTCTTTTGGCTTGAAATGCAGCGTGGCAGGGGGCTTTTGAGGTCTCGGCCTCTACGGTTGCCGTGAACAGCATTCTCCTCTATTTGTTCAGATTCTAAGTTAGAATATGGTTAACTCCTTAAGCCGATAGACCCTCGTATTCAACAGGTTGCAGAAATGATCGGAACGAAGATGAGTATGGATACAGCTGGATAAAAAATGTTTACGCAGATCCTGGCAGCAGTTAGGCGAGTCTTCTTAGCTTTGGCTGCATCAAGAGCAATAAGAGTGCCGAAACCGTCGAGCTATTTCAGCATTTCCGAATTCCGCGCGAAGTAAGGGAGGCCATAAGGAGAAAGGAATCCGACAAGAGAGATAAATCGCAAAAGGAAGTGGACTCCAAGAATCCGAGAGTCTCAGTTTCGTTTCTATCGAGTGTAAGTCATTCAGTCCCGACAGCCTCCTACCCTAGACCTCATAGTTTCACGTGGGAACTAGGACTACTTTCTAGTTGGTACTACAACGCATAAGCGGTAAGAGCAAACTGTCTTATTGGTTTCCTTTATTGCTCGGAGCGGGGTCTCCTTTGAAGGGCGCCTCTCTACTTACTTTTTTTTTGCTTGCTTGGCTTTCAAAAGAAGGTAAAGGAAGGGCCGGTGTAGATTGCTTCCTTTCCTTGTGGTGCAGTTGCTGTTTCGGCTGCTCCCTTGTGGTCGCATAGCGCAGCGTCTAAGGCTTTGAAAACTATGATCTTGTCCCCCAAGGGATAGGCAAGGGTGGGGCTTTGACGTTCAAGAGTTTGCTGAGCTTCTTGCGGATCAATGTCACTACCCTCTCCGCATCATTTACTAAAAAAAATGGTGATCTCATTTTTTTCAAAACCTATTCTAGCGACACATTATTACCATTCCATTCCAGCTGGCTTCAGACGTTCGGGTAGGCAATGGGATGCAAGGTTCGAAGATGAATCAGTGAATGGGACAAGAAAGGAATGTTCCCCTACCTCGCTACGAATCTGCCAATCAATCGATGAGAAAGAGCTATTCGTCGTTACCAGCCATATGGCGTAGGGATGAACGACGACAATGGATGGGAATTCCAGCAACTCGGGCTTCTCGACCCGGTTTTGACGGGAAGGGGTAGGAAAAACCACTCGGGAAGTTTTAGCTGGAGTTTCCAACAATTTGATTGAATGATGGAGGTGAGGGAGGGACGTAAGAGTAAATAAAACCTTAATGAGGAAATTTCTGAATTAGGATGTCTGAGAATCTTCTATCCTAGGAGTTCGGAGCCGCTTAGCAAGGAAACGAAGGTCACAAGCGGGCCATTGACTCATCTTTCAAAGAAGGAAGAGACTAGAATGAATGACTAATAGTCCTATAATGATAGGTAGGGCATTCATGCAAGGTAGTTTTCTCTAATCTTTTCTTATCTATAAAAAAAAAAGAAAATCCATTCTCATTTGCGAGGCAACTCAGCTCTTATTAGAGCCAGCTTTTCTTCAGAGCCATACATCTACAGCTCTTATTACAGAGAAGTCAAGGGGTGGTGATTCGCCCTCACTGAGAGCCGCTCTTATGAAAGCTCTTGGAGAAGGAAGAAAGTCTTCTTCAGTACTTCCTGTACCGAAGAGGTCGGTCTATTAGATTAGGTCCTTTTAATTACCGTTCCGAGGCCACTATCGAACGAACATTTATTATCCAACAACCGGATAGCGAGGCCAGCTCTCTACCGAGAGCCCTCACTATAGACTTATTATCCAAAGGCGAAGATCTGGATAGCGAAGCCAGCAGCCTTCGGTCCTTCACTCGATCTCCTGTTAAGGATTTTATCCCAAAGACTCCGGAGACTCGCCTTTTAAAAGAATCTTACCCGACAGAAAGGTCCTTTGGTCCATTCTTTTCTTTAGCCTTCCAATCCATATATGTTTTCCTCGAAAGCATCGATCGATCTCAAAGGGATTGAAGAAATGTGGCGTGTTGGGGATCTTCCTCTCCAATAGTCCGTCAGTCAGCCCAGCCTCTTGGGACCGGGAAAATCAAGCAACCCGTGAACACAGGCTTCGGACAATCAGTCCCAGTCTAGCCCTCCCTTGTCTTCCATCGCATATTTGTTGGAAGATTCCCCTCACGCGTCAGACTCCCTATCAACCTTCTTCGCCGTTGAAAAGAAAGGTCTCCTCGTGTGAACGCCGACCCTCAATTCTGCTCCATTATTTTCCTTTTACGAGGTAGAGAGAGGTAAGGCCTCTGCTACGGGGGAGATGTTGAGCAATTTGAAGTGAGAACGAAAACAATTGGACAAGGAGGATCCATCTATCCTGGAGACTTTTCCCATTTGTTGCCGGACGAGAAAGATTCCGACTAAAAGGCAAAGAGGGAGGGGCAGCCCTCGCCACAAACTCTGTCTTGACCACGAACGAATCGTGATGACCTGCGTCCACGAACTCAATCAGTGAGATCAAGAAAGACCACAATCAGATTCGAGCTTGCCTCAATCACAGTGTGAGAGCACAGAAGAGTCGTCAGATAGGGAAAGACATTCATGATTGACTCAAACAAAGAGCTGCTTCTGCCGCTGTACAAGAAAAAGGTAAAGAAAGAGTTGAAGTGTATAGGGAAGGTTTAGCAGAGAAGGGGAGACAGCCCCAAAGAAAGGCACCTAGGTGAGCACCTGATCAAGTCAAAAGCGGTACTCTTTCTCTTTTGAGGAAGCTGCTCTGGTCTCGAAAGTGGCCATCCTATCTTTTGTACCAAGATGATTTCTAGATACGGCACATGGGTCAATCAAGGCCTCTGACTCTTCTCTTTCGACTGCCTTTTGCTTCAAAACGAAATCGATGACATTCGATATAAGCAAGCAGGGAAGGTCAGACCCTCCCGAACACACACACCGATGGGGCGGTCTTCTCGGCTTCGTCGATTTCGGTCTACGAAGATGGGTATCTAGATGAAGAATCGTACCCCCTCTAGTCCCTCATCTTTGTAAAAAGAGAGCCAGTCACCCAGTATAGAGAGTTGATTCATGATTTGCTTCGAATCCAGTTGGACTCCACCTCTTTTTCGGTCTTTCCTCTTTGAATTTCCTATTTGTAAAAAATGTGATCATGTGTGTGACCCCACAAGAAAGTCTCTTTATCCTCTTTTGTTAGGTAAGCGCAGATGGTATATCTCGCCTTGTGAAAGGTCCAGACTGACCGCTTTTGATGAGATTCCAAAAGAGAAAGGAGGGCGCCTAAAGCTTCATCAGCAATTTTCTTTTCAATAGATTATGGAAACATATACTTGAGGCTGTCCTTGGCTGAGACAAAGTGGTTCAACAACTCTTCTTCACCCTAAACCTGGGAAATCCACCTGTCTGCCCTTTACGTCTCGTAGTACCTCCCCCGCGGGTACTCCGTTATGAGAGAAGTGTGCTAGATACGCACAGAAAGAAGTAAGTTAAATTAGAATATGTACCCGCCGCTCTCTTGAAAAAGCTGGAACACGACTCTATCCCTTAGCTAGGAAAATGAATTGACCTTCTTCACGCTAGGGAGAAGCAAGGAACTATCAATCGAAGAGGCGCTGTTAAGCCGTCTTTCTTCCCCGACGTCAGCTGTCAACCGTTGAAGCATGGATACACTCTCAATAGCCGCTACCAATTCCATTATTAAATGAAATGATTGAAAGCGAAACTAGACGGAGATTTATTCAAATTAATTTAAGCGGCTTCCTTTCCGCATTCACACATATAGAATTCATGGTTGCTTTCATCGTCTTTTGTTTTGCATTTTATCTGAAACAAATGGTATTTCTAAATGGCCCTTTTTCTGCGGCAAAAGATCGAGAACCCCCCGTCGGAAGGTAGAATGCCCGGTGGGGGTGCAGTACAAAGATCGCATTCGGAGTAAGATTTGTCCACAAAGATGTACGGTCTCATTCGTCAAATGAAAGAGACCCTGCTTCCACTGAAGGTCATTGCTCAATCCTTTTGGGTGACCCTACGCTTCGGTTCCTTCAAAAGGATGGCAAAGGATCGGGAAAGAATGCACTACTTAACTTAGGATGGGATGCAAGACAACTGGCGCACTCATGGCACAATCATCCATTTCTGAACAAAGAGGAAAGCCTTGACTTTCAGTTCATCTATAAAATTTCATATTGGTCATTTTCCATCGAATTTCACCCGGCTTTCGTAAAAGTGGATCGATGTCGATCGAAGGCGTATAGGCGACTCTTTAATGAAAGTCCAGTTATACAAGCGTGACACGTTCTCACATTTCTATGCCCGTTCATTAAGGAAAAGAGAATGGAATGGAAGCGATTACCCATCTCCACCAACAAAGGGGCTTCGGAGGCATTGGAGTCCATAAGATTGGCCTTATCCTTCGTCAAAAGACAGTGAGGCTCAGGGAGACAACCAGAGCTACACTACTTGCCCATAGCACCCGTCAGGGACAGGAGGAAGAAAGGTACCACGATGGATCCTGATGCTCGGGGAGAGAGAGACTACCGGCGGAGGCACATCAGCACGAAGAGCAAGAGGTCGAGCAGCGGGAGAAGTAGTCTAAACTTCTTTTCATCTTGTCGGATTGGTTTAATGTTCGGGCTTTCCTGATAGGAGATAGCAATTGGCTCGCTCGTAAGGGCAGAGGAAAGGAAGGAAGTCACTCGAACAGAGGGAAGAGCGAAAGGAGAGGTATTCTTGACTGGCTTCATTGGCCAGGCGAGAGGATAGGTTTACTAAACAGATGTCGATTGAATGTACCCAAAAGAGCGGAACAAGGAGAAGACAGAGCGACGAAGGGGATTCCCTTACTTGCTTGAGGGATTCATTCCTGACTTCATTGGCTTCATGTACGGAAGAGCTCTACTGTCTACTGTTTACCCGGGCTTACCTCCTTAGAAATGGGAACTCCTACTCTTGGAACTACTTTCTTAAGACAAAAGGCACGATAGGCAGGTATTCGCCCGTCACTCAAGGGCATGTCCAAACTACAGTTATTGCGCTTCTCTAGTCCTATTCGAAACGAAGGAGAGGAGAAATCCCATTGCTTACCAGACAGCAGGGACTCCTTGACGGAATTCTTTCATTGGCTCGACCAGGAAGTGAGTACGGAAGACTCATCCAATCTTAGGACTGGCCTACCTATACGAAAAAGAAGGAAAGAAAGCCCTAGTCGAGAAGTCCGACCGAAAGAACGTATGTATCCCCGAGTGGAATCTCTTGTTCCTGCTAGCCGACGTCAGGGCAGTAGTGAGATGAGAGCTAATCAAATCAGTTAAGAAAACCTCTCAACAATTCATTTATTCCGATGAGATGAAAACCCGTCTTTTTCCATGATTTTTCTTAAAAATGGACATAAAACAATTGATGTAGCAAACGCGAGCTATATGTCTCAAATAGACATTAGGTCCGTGTTTAGACAGTAGCTAGAGGATTGTTTTGACTTATTGTGTTGTGATCACGGAAGACCCGCATGTTGATTGGAAGGACGCGGTCTGGCTGGTACCGGGAGAGGCATTCGTCACTCGGATCATCATCTTATCGTACAACGACGCTTGGTGACGTCGGATCATCTTATCGTACTGTGCCACCTTAATGGACGAGAGGCTCTTCTTACTACTTATACCGGTATAGCAGAGGAGTGGTTTTATTTCATAACCTTTTTTTCTTTCCGATGAAAGACAGTCTTTCTCCCGCTTGTACGAGTCAGTAGCTAAAGGTCAGTCATCTCTCGATATCCGAGTTCAGGTAGTAGTTCCATCTCTTCCCGTAACGTACCGTACCGAGTCGACGTGCTATAGATTCAGTGGCAAGTCTAAGATCCCGTACTAGTGCTTCTTCTTGCGCAAGAGTCTTGCAGTAGAGGGGATGCGCGGGATCGGCAGTATAGAAAGAATATAGTAAATACAGGATAGGCTAGTGCGAGTTGCTCGTAGTCCTTATCTGGTAAAGGGGCAATTCCCTTTTTGCTTAAATTCGCAAGAAGAAAGGCCTTGAGAGGCTAAGGAAGGCGAGTTGAGTTTGTACTCCAGTCAAGCGGTCGAGGCTAGGAAATCAATAAGTTCAAGAAAATCCACTTCCAGTAGTAAAGATAATATAGTCAGGATCAAATACCGATTTGAGTGACTCCTCTTCCTTAGTTGCTGTTCGGGTAGTGAATCTCCGAACTCCCGTTCTTACTCTTCCGGTTAAGGCAGTTTCCGAAGGTGAGGTTCATCTCCGCTATAATAGTAATTGCGTATAGGCATAGTGCTTTCGTAAACACTATTATTGCTTTTCCAGCTTTACACTATTCTGATATAACTTGAGAAATCTCTTTGAAGAGGAAGCTTTCCCAATCTCTTTCTTGTCAGATCAACTTGAATGAAGCTTATCTTACCCCTTTACTGATAATGCGGATAGGCTTGCTTGAGTTTTTGCATATTTTTGAAAACTCGCCTAAAGAGAAGCATTTGCCGCAGAAGCAGGAGATGCGCAATGCAAGGAGGGGACACGCTTCGGTTCAAAGAATTCGTTGAGTTCGTGTTCGGGAGTTGGAGTTGCTGGTAGCCATGCCTCGGCGATGGAGAGCCCCTTCGATGATGTACCGGCCTTAGCTTAGCCGGATGTTGTTGCAGTTCGGATAGGCACTCCCGCCCCCTTCTCTTGTTCTTTGATGCTGTCTGACTTCTGTTAAGTTTGTTCCCTTAGGCGATTGAGAACATAGGCCTCTGCTTTCGATCCATCTCTCAACGGGACCGGACCGGGGAGGGTAAGGCAAGAAAGAAAGGCAATGCAGCAGATCTGCCACACACACAATTTAGCCGAGAAGGCGCTTTTGAACGGGCATTTGTGGCAATAGTCTAATCTGACCTGGTAGCCATCCGTGCTCTTGCCCGAGTGTTGACTTCTTTCGCCTCGCAACCCTAGAGAACCTGAACAAGCAACTCCTGAAAAATGGAATGGATTCAACCGTAACTACGGGAATTTCTTCACTTTCCGAACTTCACTCATCTCCAGCCTGCTCCTTTATATGTCTTCTAGTCGGCTCCCCATTCATCTTCTGTCTCCCACAGATAGGTGCCTTTCGGGAACGTCTCTCTCTGCTACTCTCTTTTTGAATGAATAAGGGGCAGGGCCTTCTTCACTTAGTCATCTCTGCCTACGACTTTTCTTCTTTCTTGACCCTGCTCGCAAGGAAAGGAGAGAATCTATTTCCTTCCAAGCAGGCTGTAGTCAATGAATATCTCATTCATAGGCAGTAGGCTCTTTTAAGTAAGTCTCACTCCGATCGCCTTGAAAGTCAGACCTTCCTTTCCGGGTAGTGAGTCACTTCAACCCTTGTTAAAGCTTTTCGTCTTTCTCCTTGTATTGTAGCATTCCGCTTTTGGTTAGCCGGTAGTGCAGGGGAAGTAAGTCTTTCGACGTTCCTCTTTCTAGCCTCCCCCATCTGCCTTTTGCCTCGGTCCAACTGCATAACAAGGCGGTCGCACAGCTGGCATAATAGGTGCTACCTTCTTCCCATCTAGTGGTGCCACACCGGCATACAATTTCCGGGAAGAACTCTCACCAGATGCTGTTGGCGAGTCGAAGGTGTAAACACCTATTCCTGGGCCACATCTTTTCCCATCCGGGGCCAGTAACTATAAAAGAGATGCGAGTAGACCAACTATCGAAAAGGGTTGACCTTCCTATCTCGGTGTCCGTTCACAATCTCATTAGATAGAACAGACGATTTTAGCCATACCCGCCTCACTCAATGTCCTGCCGAAAAAGCGATTCTAGCTCACTTTTGTCTAAAAGATTGGGATTCTTCCCCGTCTGTTCGTACACCTGGACGACACCCTTGTCTTTGACCATAAGACCCTCTAGTGGGGCCAACTCTTTTCCCAAAATGGGATTCTGAAACATTAGCAAGTGGACCAACTCCAACTCGAGTGGAGCTCTGTGTTAAGCAAAGAGCAAAGTCGTTAAGAAAGAATCCCTGTTCCGGTTCTCAAGCTAGGGTTCCCTGCACTATAGTAAGCGGATGGGGCCGTTCAAGCTTTTTCTGTTATTGATGTGCCAGAGTCGGTGAAGAATATCTGTTGCTTGGTAGTGATCCTCCTGCGCTTTAGGGCGGTTCAAATCAATTAGCTATTGCTTGTTCACGATCTTTCTATGAAGTTAAGCAGGAAAGTGAGAATCAATAATGTCAGTTGGCGAGTAAAGAAGCTAGATAGCAAGGGGTAGCTGGAAATGAGAAAAGATCAGTTGACAGCTGATTCTCCGCACTATGGATAAAGCTCGGGTAAGGTGAATCTAACAACCCTGGTAAGTTAGCTAGAAAGCCAAGCCTGGTATCGAGTCAGCCATCCCGCCCGGCTCTGGAGGGCATAGCCACCCCTTGCTTCCGAGTGGGACTAGTGAAGGTCTCAGCCCCTATTAAGCCTGCCTGGATCAAAGACATCGGTGAAAAGAGCAAGCAAGCCAAGA
This sequence comes from Agave tequilana, assembly GCA_038442645.1. Taxonomy (NCBI): domain Eukaryota; kingdom Viridiplantae; phylum Streptophyta; class Magnoliopsida; order Asparagales; family Asparagaceae; genus Agave; species Agave tequilana. The sequence continues at coordinate 52,031 of JAVJIF010000224.1, read as the reverse complement.
AAGAGAGGCCATATAGGTTCTTAACTGCAGTGCGTAGTCCATCTCCGAACGGATCCTTAGTTCAGTGCTTTCCCTTGTCTTCATTCACTTTTGAGCTCATCATTCGGTAGTTCTGATTGAAAACAGCCCACGGAGCGGTGAAGAGCAAAAGCTGAGTTGAGTTACTATATTTCCGTAGAAAGAAGTCGGAGTATATTTCTCGGATCGGGACGTCAGCTATTAACCCGGCCCGGTTGGATTGGTCCCGGAAAAAGGTTATTAACTACTGGACCCTATCTATTCCGATTCTTTTTCTGAAAGGCTTAGAAGTAGTCTTGTACATTCGTGCTTTGAATCGTTCAACGAAGAAAGAAGGAGCTCTTGGTTAACACCAAGACGAATCTTTTGATGTTTTTTACATAACATCCGTTGGAATTGAACAAAAGAGAAGAGAGTCCCGAGCCAAGCCAAGGTTGTCTCGAAATAAATGATCTCAGAGGCCGCTAAAGTGAGCTACAATCGACTTTGAGGCAGGTCGTAGGCGAAGAGGGCCGGGATTCAAAAATTTTATCTCTTTTTTTGTACTAAGAGGAACAGATGGTAGTCGCAGTAGCACAATATTTCCTTCTATCCCTTTGATACCCCTTCCATATAAGTACTCTATGTCTAATCCATACACCGGTTTGAGTTCAGTACCCCCTTTGACGGTGTTTAGTGCAGGCCGAGAGATGTTAGCTTTCAATAATGTAGATTATTCACAAGAGGTATCATATCAGATTATTTGTTCAGAACCTGATAGAGCTCCAAGGGTGGCGCCAGGGGTAGCTTTAAGGTAAGTTTAGTTTTCAGTTCAGCTACTGATTATTATTATGGGTGGTTCCCTTCTTTCTTTCAGAAGAAAGAAGTACACCTTAGGTTCCATTCATCGGATGAATGGAACCTTGTTGGGCTCCCATCTTTGGATGATGGTCGCCTAATCGCTCGTTGTCCTCTCTCTGTGGAACTCCCGCTCCCATGGCCTCGCTGGTCGTACTCCGATGAAACGGACAGCTCGCTCCATTTTGGACGAAAAGGAACCTCGACTCGATCCCGACTCTGCCACAACACGGGATCGATTTTCTTGAACGTGGCGTGGCAGAGTTGGAAGAGAGCATAAGGTAGTCGGACCCAACCCGTCCGGCTATCAGTAGACGTAGGATCTCCCCGTCCTTTCCCACTACCGTGAGATTCGAACTACTAAAAAAGCAGTGGAAGGGATCTTCGTCTTCTTTCGGAAGCTTCCAGTCCGACTCTGGTTCGCTGCGGGTCATTGCACGGGTGATGAAAAGTGCGTGCGTGCAGCTTTTTTTATAGCTTGATCCCATCCCCTTCTTTCACAAGTGGCATCAAGAAAGATCCGCTTTTTACTTCACTCATTGCTCGACTCACTTTTCTGTACTATGCCGGAACTCCAGACCTGGGTCTCGGAAAAAGCAAGACGGGATATTGGATCGCATCAACAAAACCTCTTCGTGCTATGTCCAACAGTGTTGTTTTCAACTTCGCACACAAAAGTCTTGATAGCTTGATTTTCGTATCAAAATCGACGCAACGTTTCTTAGCGTCGGTATTGGAAAAGTGACGATCTCCTATCAAAGGAAAGCCGTTCAAGTCAGGAATAGAGTCCCCGACGATGGGTGATTGGAAGGGCTGTGTAAAATCGAGATTGGGTGGGTGTTCAGTCTACCGCTCATGCGAAAGCTATCGACATTGCATTCTCCATTCTCCCATTTTTTGTTGGAAAAACCAACGCCGACGTCTCGGTAAGTCTCTTTGATCTTTTCGGGAGCAGAGCAGTTACACAGAATGGAAAGCAAAATGATGGCAGATTCCTTCAGTCCCTCCGAATGGCGATTCCTCACAATCGCTCCCTGTGATGCTGCGGAACCGTGGCAATTAGGATCTCAAGACGCAGCAACACCTATTATGCAAGGAATCATTGACTTACATCACGATATCTTTTTCTTCCTCATTCTGATTTTTGTTTTCGTATCACGGATCTTGGTTCGCGCTTTATGGCATTTCCACGAGCAAACTAATCCAATCCCGCAAAGGATTGTTCATGGAACTACTATAGAGATTATTCGGACCATCTTTCCAAGTATCATCCCGATGTTCATTGCTATACCATCGTTTGCTCTGTTATACTCAATGGACGAGGTAGTAGTAGATCCAGCCATTACTATAAAAGCTATTGGACATCAATGGTATCGGAGTGCGCCTCTTAACGAGGGTGATTTAAGTGCAACGAAATGTACCGGTGGTTCGCGAAGCATCTGGCTTACCGGTAATCTCCCATTCCCGTCGTCGAGAGACTATAAGAACTATAGCATGCCAGAAACGGGGAGTTGAGGTGGTTAGACCTATACCCTGAAATGCTCCCAGCATAGGAGCCTATGGTTCCATTCTTGTTGTTGCTGGAGGTACACATACCTCTTCTCGGTGTGGAGCGATATACGAAAAATAGATGCTAAGCCTGCAATGTCCGATAACGGCGCTGAAGTAGTGAATCTATCGGCACCACAGCAGTGGCATACAACTTTGGACCTAACGGCCAGCCCCTTCCCCTTTCGGAATGGGGGATCCCTGTTGGCAACAACCACGGTAGTAGTTGCGGAACTACTGGGCCAGGAGAGGACAACCTGTTGTTCCTGCTCCTCTTTCTTCGCTTCGGGGACGGAGGTCCTACGGTAGGTAACAGCAGGCACAAGCACGTCGATCGAAAGGGACCAGCGCTTCTACTCCTCCACCGAGGAGCCGTTCGCAGCGAGAAGCAAGGGATGTCGTGAACGGTGGGAGGTCAAAGAAAGAGAATTGACCTATTCATAGAGTGATCTATGATATATATATACTATATACTATATATATATATCATACTATATAGAGTCTGTCTTATCCTTATCACAAATATCCCCTTTTTATATGACGTATACGGGTAACTCAATCAATTGGGGGTGGGACCTGCTGGCATAATGCACGCTGGAACGTGGGAATTCGAGGTCTCATGAACGACTTTTTTTTTGACAAACTTTCCGGTCAGGCCTATGGATGGATCCTTTTAGATCTACGGGCCGGCCGTTCACATGAGCATAGGGAATCTATATTCGAGCGTTCGACTTGGCCCCTGACAGTACCGGTGAGGAATCACTCGTCGATCTGATCTATTGGGGCCTACAACTTCACCGAGCCGACTAGCATCCCTTTCCACTGCGCATTTTTCGAACAAAGAAGACGACTATAGGATCGAATTCGCTTTCCGTGGTGAACTGATCGTCCCATACCTTCTGCCTGTCTCATGTGTGTGGAACCAGGTCTTTTTCGGTTCCAGCTTAACTGAAGTAGGTAGGGCTGGGTGAGAAAGGGTCCCCTGTTGCCTATCGCGTAAGCGGGCCTTCGATTCCACCGGGGTCTGACGGTCTCTGAGAGGGGGGAGAACTGCCGGAAAAAAGAAGAATAGTTTTATATATTATAATAGTAGGCGTGGAGAGCTTTTTGCGGGGAAACGTCGCAAGTCAAGTTTGGGGGGAGGCGGGCGTCGACCCAACCTTATGAGTATTCAGACTATAACAGTTCCGATGAACAGTCACTCACTTTTGACAGTTATACGATTCCAAAAGATGATCCAGAATTGGGTCAATCACGTTTATTAGAAGTGGACAATAGAGTGGTTGTAACAGCCAAAACTCATCTACGTATGATTGTAACACCTGCTGATGTACCTCATAGTTGGGCTGTACCTTCTTCAGGTGTCAAATGTGATGCTGTACCTGGTCGTTTAAATCAGACCTCCATTTCGGTACAACGAGAAGGAGTTTACTATGGTCAGTGCAGTGAGATTCGTGGAACTAATCATGCCTTTACGCGTGCGCCCGGATACATAGGCCGACTGCTGAGCCTACTCTGGCTCAGCCGCACCACCCCACCCGGGGTCGGGGTGCGAGCCACCCGACGAAGCAAGCTATTACAGCGAGCGGCTGGAGCAGTTGGGAGCCGACGGAGCAAGGCAGTAGATAAGATAGAAGAAGGGGCCAGGCTCCCAGTAGAGCGGAGGAGACGGTTAGGATAACGAACTTGAAACGCGGAGCCCGAGCGGCCGGCGAGCGAGTGGTTAGTGGCAAATAGCGCCCTAGTTGATGGCATTCCTCTCTGCGGCTGGCACTCGAGGAACCACGGGGCACTCCATACAGAGCAAGCGACGTCTTAGGGATGAGACGCCCGCGCAAGGACCTCAATTCTCATTAGGAGGTCGAACTAAGGACCTATAGAAGTCGGGGCTACCCCGTCCCCATGGCAACGCAACAGTGTCCTGAGGGAGGAGTTGAGAGGCCTTATAGTAGCACGGACCTCTTTTTCATTCGGGGTCATGCGAAGGGGGCCAGTCCGACGATCGTACAGTTATTTTAAAAAGACAACAGACGCTCTCAACGGCTAGGCGCCACTCTCTTTCTGATTCCTTCCAGCTTTTTCATTTTTTCGTGCCGCGGTGAACGAACAAAACAAAAAAAGAGGGCCGTCTCAGCGGAAGGAGAAGGACCTGCAACGGCAGAGACTACTTATCCTCTTCTTGTTCCTAGCCGTCTGTTACGAGTCCGGGAAGCCTGGAATCATCAATATGAATGAGGGATCCCTCAAAATAGAGAAGGGCGGGTAGGGCTTCCGCAAGAGCCCCCCCTCTTCCCGGTCAATATAGATGGGAGGGGCCAACATAACCAGCCTCTTTTTATGTATGTACACCTTTGTTTCAGGGTGGGGCCGCCCTCCCTCCTGCTAATCCGGCCATTTTCAAACCTTTCTTTCCCACCCTTCCATAAGGGACTTTCAAATTCTTGCGATGCCCGGCCCGGTGTGAAGCGTGGTTATGTACATGTTCCGACTCGCCGGTCATTATAGATCTAGCGGCATGGCGAGGCGAAGGGATTGGATTTCACCTATGATCAGATCAGTGGGCAACCAACGTGTACTTTTTCGTGTTGTTGTTGTTGACGTTGACTTTCAAGCTCATTTTGGAGTAGGCCGGGATTTTCTTTTCGGAGCTGCTCCCAGCTTACACTATGGTGGCGGAGGTTCCGCCGTGAAGATCTAGGAGTGTGAGCAGTACGAGCTGAAAGGCTCTCATACTGTTTGGAGGGCAGGGGCATAGATGCCAAACCTGACCCCTATCTATCGTCGTAGAAGCTGTTTCTTTGAAAGATTATGGTTCTCGGGTATCCAATCAATTAATCCTCCAAACCAACTAAACCGGGGAAGCTGAAGCGGAAATTAAATTGTAGGGTGAGGGAAGGGGGAAGCTCAAGGAAGGCTTCGCTCGCTCAATTCGCTCGGAAGCTCGTTTAGTAGACAGCGAGTGGAGGGCGCAGCAACAGCGCCTTATTGAAGTAGGGCTGGAAAGCGCCTTACTACACGAGCTCGTAAGTCAAGCACGGAACGAGCCTTGTCTACGAAGCTTCGCTTCCTCGTCTTGCTTGCTTCTGGCGAAGCTTGACGCGCACTATAACATAGGCATTCTGGTATGGTAGGAAGACTCCTTTTAAGGCCATAGGAGCGATAGCGAAGCCAAGCCGTCAAATCAAAAGGCGAGCAGTCCTTATAGCAATAGCAAACCAAACGGCCAACTTATAGCCCTCTTTTTTCTTATTCTGTTTAGTCGCTACTGAACTACTGAAGTCCCAAAGTCGACCGTTCCATGAGACGTCCTTCACCCCACCCCAATCCTTCTCTTCTCGTTCTGTCTTTCCGTTTTACTTCTAGGCGCAAGAAGTGCAAATAAGCGTACGGTTCATAAGTAGGAAGTCAAGGCAGTGAGTGGGCTTTTATTCATTTTCTCCCGCACTCTTTAGGTAAGCACTCGTTCCCGGCTTTCAGTCTGCAAGCGTCTAGTAAGCGTCTCGTCGTATAATGTGTACTTTTGCGTTTACCGTTCGATGCAGGCGTTCTTCGTTCCTTTTTTTGTGAAGTCTACGTGTGACGCTCCGAAGTTCCCGTGGAGTCGACGGTCGGAGAAAGAAGTTCGTCTTTCAAGTGGATAAGTGATCATCCCTTTCTTTTAAGTCAGCAGAGGAAATCAACCTTTGAGTTCCAGCTGTAAGTGAAGTTCCAAATCTCTCTTCCTTTCGGTAAGCTCAGTACTCGAGGGAGGATCAGAGAATCCACGGAGGACGTTACGGCGGGAGGTATCTGTTTCTGTATCGGCTTTATCTAGCGAGTGGGGTTCGTTGTAAGTCGTCACTTTTTTGAAGGGTTGTAAAAAGGGGTAGTATCTGTTCTATTGGTAAGGGACAAAAACTGCTTTGTAAGTGAATTCCGTTGAAGTTCGTAAAGTTCGACGCAGGCGGATCACATAATCGTTCTTGTTCCGTTAGTGACTACGGATCTACCGTCGGTTTATTCAATTTTCAAGGACTCCCAAGCACACGTATTAACTATAACTAGAGATGAGAGAGAAAATAGATGGCCTTTAAGCCATTTCACGGTCGCTGACTTTAGATCAAAAGAGTACGCTTCCTTAAAACCGGTCTTTCGGTCTATCGGGCGAGTCTGATTGAATGTACCATCAGTTGGAAGACGAGATAGTATCTCCATCAACCACTTGTGGTACGGAGCCAACAACCTTTGTTTGATGTAATTTCCTATAGCGAAAATCTTTCTCTTACCAGCTCCCTCCGCAGATAACCTGCCAAAATAACCCCCTAGATGTTGAAGCTGACTAAAGGTCGGCAACACAGGGCCAACCCACTTTTCAAACCACTCGTTATCGTAATTGGTCCATTTTGTGTTGTCTGGATCCAGAGCAAACGTCGCCTCTTTCTCTCCACAAACACGCACTGGAGAAGAACCCTTCCATACTGTGATCGATCTGAAGAATAGTACCGTAAGCACCTAATTCATAGGTGAGCGCGAGAAAGCCAGATTTCATGACCTTCCCATACTGTTTAGGTACGAGGGATGGAAACCGGACATTAGGAACAGCCGTCATGGGTTGGTTCCCACGTAATACCTTGAGAAATTGGTATGGTAGAAACCCAAGGGATATACCTATCAATCAGCTCACGACCGAAGGTTTTAAGTTCAGCCATGACTTCATGAATCGATTGTTGATCTTTTGGGAGTGAGACTATACTCTCAAAGGTTGCTCGACGGAGAGGCTTGGCCAACTGAATGACCTTAGCCAGACTAAACCATGAGAGAGACAATTGAACCAACATATCGGCCTTCTCATCCTTACTATAAATCATCTTTCTATGGAAAGAAGGTATGATAGTAGGATACCCTTTCCGAGTAAGTGAGACTGGGAATGGCAACAGGCCGGTTGACGGATCACCACCATAAGCTTTTTGTAGTGATGATCCACACTGCTTTAGATAAAGAGCAGTGAATAACAAACCAGCTTTGCGACGCATTCTCAGTACCTTCTTTGCTAGAAGGAATGCTGCGATGCAAATCTCCTTGGTGTGACCGTCGAGTACCAAAAGGGTCGCTTTATGAAGCAAACCCAATATGGTACCGGTACCTTCAAAAGTACCGCGCCATGACGGCTGGACTAAGCACAATAGAACATTAAATAAACCTTTGTTCGAAGGAGTTATCATTATTCTATATATTTTCTTACAGTCACTCTCCAGAATAAGGAGATGGGCGTGGGTACCCGACATGTTTGGGCCCACCGTATCCCATTTTCATGAACTATAGTCTTCACCGCCAACTCTCCGGAGAGAGAGAGAGAACTTGTTCCCCCATGGGGGGCGTCCCGGTTACTAGCCAGGATGATTGCTATTACCCACAAGGATTAGGTCGCAACCCGAGGTTGGCAACACCATATCAATCTAACGATCAACCGGTGAACTCTAGACACAACAGAGTTAACGGAGTATAACGTATTATATATATTACGCTCAGCTGTGTGAGAGGAGGTAACCCTCTCCACCCCTGTCGGCTTGAGCCGTCAGTAGGTGCCGAAAGTCAAGAAAGGAATCGCTACTTCTTTAGGTTTGGTACCAGGCGGTGTGCCGATGGTTCGTCGTATTGCTCGCCTTCCCTCCCTGAGAAAAAAGAAAGAGAAACCTAAAAGATAAGAGAGAGAAAGACCTTACATCCTCTAAAGAAGAAAAACGTTCGTTACAAGCTCGATATGAGGCCTTTCCGATCGTTTGAGAGTTCTCGCATGACTAAGCATGACGATTAGGGGTTCCCAGTTTGCCCAGTCGGGTCTCTGGCGGGGTCGTTGCCTCACGCGGTTCAACGCTTGGGTGATATACGTCTTCTTTGTCTGGTATGGCAGTAGTTGCTAGCATTGAGTAAGGTCGTGAAGTCCGTTGGTTGGCGTGAAGCTCTTCCTACGGTTCTTTTCGATTGACTAGCTCTTAAGCGTATCAGTAAGTCGACTAAGTCTGACTGTTAAGGGTAGTAAGCAACTACCTCTTAAGTCCTGCTTATGGAGCGTCGAGGGTATATGATTTCCGCTTAAGCAACTAAAAACCCCGCGCGTGCGCACGTGTTCTCACCCCTCCCCGGCTTACTCCCCCCTCATGTTGTTGACATGGGTGAAGTACTCTCCTTGGCCTTAGGTTAGTGCTACCTTTGTGTGTAGGTGTGGTTAGGTCCCGGGTATTGGTGTGGTAGTCTATTCCTGATGCAGAGTGTGGGTAGGTCGATCCCGTAGTCTTTCCTCGGGTTATTCGGGAATGGGTAATTGGTCTTACGCCGACGAAAGTGATGAGCGTCGGATGGCTCCATACCGTTCCCGTGTATTTCTAACCGGTTGGTCTTCCTTCCCGTCGAATAGTTGTGACTCTGCATTTGCTTCGGATTACTTCCATCACAAGGAAGGGTTGATAACGTGACGCCCCCTATACGTACGTTATCCCCTCCAGGGTCTCACTTCCTTTTACTCCTTTGAAAGCATACTGAAACAGATACACTATATACTATAAAAAGAAAAGATGACAATCTGACTATAGCGGATTGCTAAAATAGAGTACTGCGGAGGCGAATAACGCGCAAACAAGGGGCTTCGCCTCCTCCTTTAAACCATTAAAGCTAGTCCCCTAGGGCAGTATTTAAAGCACTCAAAGGAACTCCTAAAGAAGAGGTCTTCTTTTAACAAGGTCTTGCCGTCGGCTTACGGTGCCTGCTACTGCATGACCTCCCTCCGGGCAGATTGCAGATACACTTTAGGAGGTATTCAGAGTAATAAGATTTTTTTTTCTACCTGTTCCCCTCTATATTTCGTAAGGCGCCGGGGGGGCAGGGGAGGCTTTTTTCTCAATCGGCGAAGCCTCAAACCCATTGAAGTCGCTACGAATAGAGCTCCCCGAAAGGGGAATCTCTACTCGTAGCTTCACTGGAATGCTCCTAAATAGAGAGACCGAACCAGGCGACAAAAAGGCTAAGGAAGTTATCTTTCCATTCCAACTAACCTAATAGAAGCAGGGAGAGGACAAAACAGAGACAGAGGAACCAAGAAACTATGTCCAAACCAACGAGTCCTTCGGTCGACTCTCGACGAATGTATCGGGAGTTGGGGGTTAGCCGTCTCATGAGAGTGAGGGATGGGTTTTTCACGGAGTTTCTTCGTACGATTGAAAAGAGAGTGCTCTAGGTCGGAGAAACCGACGAATCATCTTGTTCTGTTCACCAGTCTGTCTCCCAACCTCTTTCAAGCAGCTACCTACCGTGATCTGGTCTTGGGACAGCACTGGCACCTCCGTTTGCTGGATCTTCTAGGCACTCTAAAGCGCTTCCACGAGAGAAAGATTGACTTTGAGTTATAGACGGATAAGATCCTTTAGAGGCGCAGTTAAGCCCTCAATAAAACAAATGGGATTTTGAGGGAGGGCTGAACATGATGTACTGAAGGGTTCGCTTTCGCTGATCGGCGCCAGTCTTTCCTGCTTTGAATTTTCCAGGTCGATAAGAGTCCTTTCCTTCTACCTCACTTCATCGATTCGCCAATGATTGGATCACCCAAACCCAAAGACCAATTCCTTCCTTTGAGGTGGTCTAGGTGGCAGATTGGGGATACTATGCGCTTCTTTTTAGAGGCGATCAGACGATTGAAGCAAAAGAACCCATGTGTCTCGGATGAAGTCGGCACTATGAATGTCACGAAAAAAAAAGAATGACAGACAACTCAAAGTCAAGGAAAGCGGCCGTCACCCTGTCCTTCCTATCTCGCTCGTACCTTCAATCCAAATAATCGAAGAATATATATCTATCTATATACATATATAGATATATGGCTGGCAGGTGCGGTAGACCGAACACCTTCTGAATCGGCGTGGAGGTGACATAAAGCTCCTTGCCCATTGAGTGAAAGCATCCATCCCAGTAAGGGAGATTCGACGACCTCACTACCTGCGGGAACTTTCGCCAGCCCCCGGCGGCTACTGATCTTTCGGAGCCTGACGAGTGGGCTCCATTACCTTTTCGCAATCTTCGGCTTGCCTTTATGGTTTGCTTGAAGCAAGAACAATTGATAAGTGAGCAGTGGAAGTCTTTTCTCTGACATCCGGTCGTCGTTAGCCTGTCTAACCAAGAACAGGCCCTCAACCAAAGTCGAACATATACCACATCAACCATCTTTCTTACTCCACGAAGCTCAATAGCTATGGCGTTCGTAAACAATCATACGCACGGAATAGGCGACCATACTTATTGAAACGATGTAGTTGGTCTTTCCTATCCGGCCTGAAACAAAGAGCAGGCGAATCTAGAAATCTATGGTAAAGAGAAATCCATTTTCGCGAGAGTATACCATTCGTTATACTTGCATAGCTAAGCCAATGCTTAAGCTCCCAGCTTTATACTACTAGTCTGGGAACATCTTCGTCGTCTTTCTACTGAAGATCATTATAAATTTTTTTTATATGATCCCAATCAGGAGGGCAAGACTCGATGAGCATCCACCAACCCATCCCTATATGATAACAAGACACAGGAAATCCGGGACAACATCCGAAGGGAAGTGAAACTATACCCCCTGGACTATAGGCAACCAAAATGTGCCGAAACCGATGACGATCAGATGGCCTGAACTCATAACGCTCATCCACTGGGCGGCCTTCCGATTTTCCCACCACCGTTGTGGAGGGGGGAGTTAGAGATTGATTAGATATATTCCCGTCTTTGAGTTGATAACGGACAACTTTCCCAATCAAACAAAAGTTTCGTAGATGATCCCCGAACCTGCCAACTATAGATGATTGAACCCGAATGCAGTGGGACTTGTCACCTGCGCCAGGTCTACGGCCGTAGATTAGCTTTCGGATCTAGACATCATTGAACGGGCGGACAAGAGGGCCATGATTGACTCAGCCTTCCGAGGACACGGATAAGGTGAGCTTGAGTCGTTACCCGGCAAGAAGTACGGGTCAGACTCCCAACCAAACAGCGACGCTACATACGGGTATAAAGTTTGGGGAAGGTGTTCAGTCAAGAAATAGGGTAGGGGAACTTTAAAATAAGAGACCTGGCAATTGAGATTCTTAGTCGAAGCTCAGGTGTTCTCAATCGGCGACGCCTCACACCCTGTTTATTTCCGTTGGTCAAGAATTAACCAACTCTAATAGAAATTAACTTACTACTCGTACAGGAAGGAGTGAGTCTTTTTTTGTCTGGAAGGTTCTTTTCTCAATCAATCATGCCTCAACTAGATAAATTCACATATTTTTCACAATTCTTTTGGTTATGCCTGATCCTCTTTACTTTATTTATTGCTATATGCAATGATGGGGATGGAGTACTTGGTATCAGCAGAATTCTCAAACTACGAAACCAACTTCTTTCGCACCGGGAGAACAAGATTTAGAGTAAGGACCCTAAGACTTTGGAAGATATCTCGAAAAAAAGTTTTCACACAGGTCTCTCCTATATGTACTCCAGTTTATTCGAAGTATCCCAATGGTGTAAGACCGTCGACTTCTTGGGAAAAAGGGGGAAAATCACTTTTTTCTCTTCTTTCGGAGAAATAAGTGGCTCACGAGGAATAGAGAGAAAGATTCTCTATTTGATCTCGAAGTCATCATATCAAACTTCTCCCAGTCGGATCACTTGTGGGAATGAAATCATGCTGATCCATCTTCTACACGGAAAAAGCGAAATTTCAATGAAATAAAATTCTTAAAAAATAATATTTATATATATATAAATATTATAATTAATATATATTAATTATAGATAGATAGATATATATATATATCTATATATAGATAGAGATATAAAATTATTTGACAAAGTCAGTCCCGGTTTTCTCGATAGGAGTCTTTAGACAAATAAAATTTAGATTTTCTAACAATTTAGAAAAATTCAATGGAATCTCCTATAGACGGCCTGTTCTAGTTCTGGCAGGGCTCCTGTTCTATCTAAGCGGGAGCAGGCGATGGAATCCCTGTATCCCTGCAGCCTACGCCCGATGGAACCCCCCCACCATTAAAGAAGGGGAGATGGAAGGGCAACCGTGCAGAATGCAAGGCGTGTGTGGAAGTAATTCTTAACGATGATATATTTATTATTGAAATCAAGTTCTCTTTAGATATAAAGTTCCTATTCGAGCCTCCCGAAGTGAGAGAGGTGGCCCTTGTCATGGTGAGCTAATTGCTTTTTTTTTTTTTGGTCGCTTCCATGATAAGGGGGGGGTGGGGGGAGTGGTGTGGCGGCAGGCCCCTTCACTTTTGGACCGATACCCTTCTCGGTTTCTTTCTTTTAACCCATCTTTTCCGGTGAAAGGTACGGAGGGAAGTGGCTGGATTGAAATCCGGTAATTAACGAAAACGACTGACCAACGGAAGAAGAGTTGCGCCCGGCTGGTCACGTAATGACAGTGTCTACTGTTTTGTCTTTTTTTTTACTTTTCTATAGTGCTTCAAAGTCGATGGTTTTTCTTCACTTTCAGATAGAAACATCTAATATGTTATTTCCGTTAGAGCTTTTCTCTATCAACAGCGACACCTTCCTTAGTATACATTGAGTGATATTGCTAGCTTCCTCAAATGCAAGGGCGTAGCGGCATTTTTCTTTCCTATACTCGCTACGTAAACTCCACTACTCGCATTTAGGCTCGTTTATATCTCCCTTCTTTTAGAACGTTCTGTAAGGCTTTTTATTAGCGTGAGAAGGCGGTTAAAGTCAAGCGGTTGGGGATAGAGAGTCTTTCCTTTCCGTGGTGATCTTAGTCTAAGCTCTTTACTTTCCTTCTTTACGTTTGGTTAGCGGTTTGGCCTCTTTACGATAGTGCCCCTGATGACACCACAAAGCGTCGTTTGGTATTTTTATGCTCGCTTTCACTCTTGGATCGCACGCTTTTCTTTCTTTTCTTTGCGATGCTATGGCATTCACCCTGGAATTCTTTTTATTTGCCTTTGAGCTCTAGAGCATAGAACGGACGGATCTCACAGTCTGAACATGTGCCATCTTCTTCACAACCTAGCGCCGTCATGTGAAATACGCCTTCCGACGATACCGCCTAGGGCACCTGATCGGGCTAAAGCCCGCCTCTCTTTCCCACAGTCTCATAGCAGCCTGTATGGAGAGGTGGCGCCCAGAGACCAATACGTTTTTCCGGGATATCTATATCACTTTAGGTGATGTGGCACGGGTCCTAGGTAAGCCTAGGATGGGGATCCTATTGTCGGCATTAAGCGCGATAGCTACGAGGTGGACTCCATTGCGTGCTTCGGGTGTGAGTTCCCGGGGCAAGGCGCTTGCGTAGAGATTTCATGGCGGGAATCGGGAGAGTAGCTCCTCAATACGAGGAGTTTCGACGAACCCGCTGTATTGTATGCATTGTATCGGCAAAGTGATCCGTTCTCTTCCTTTCGTTCGAAGCGTGAATGAATGATACAAAGCACTTCCCCACTCGCGACACGAAATCAATAACAGACCCGCTTACTGGGGGCAAAGGTTAGCTATCGGAACCCCCTTGACCTTATCATATCAGTAGACGGACAAGCTTTTCATAACAGGGATTACCAATCAAGTATAGGCGGCGTCGCGGCATCGTCTGATTGGGGTTTTTTGGGGCCTAATTCCCTCGGTGGACCACCCTTTTTTGCAGACGATGCTCCTATCGTATAATCGTCTGAGAACACAATGCTCCGATTAATTACGCAATTTCTGATCGGATAATCGTCTGTTTTTCAATTCTTTAGTCGTCCTCGGTCCATGAGTCAAGTCTCCCACATAAGGCTATTTCTATTCGGTATATCTTTAGTTGTCCCCCCTCGGGGTTCTCCTCTATTTGTTTGAGTATGCCCCTTACTTTCTCCCACCAGTTGTCATGCACTTCCCTATGGAACTCGGTGCGGGGCTCAGCACCCTCCCGTATTAGTAGTTCCCACGTCCTTCTCTTTATTTGGCTCTCATCTCTCCTTCCTCTATATGTCTGCTTTTCTTCTATTTCCCTTTGAGTCTTCGGTGCTACAAGTTGTAGGGGCCAAGTTGCATAATCCTCATTTAGCGGGTTGCTACTCCTATAAATAAAAGTTCCTAGGGTCCCCTTGTTCCTGTACAATTTTATTTGGGTGACGCTTATCTCTTCCTTTTCAATCTTATTGATTATTTTTGTTGTTGGTATTTCTTTTTCTCTTTCTTTTTTGAATGGGTCCACCCCACCCTCTTTTCCCTCTCTTGCTTTTGCTTCTTCTTCCTCTTCCTTCATCCTCTTTCTTAGAGGGATTATGGAAAAGTCAATTAGAGACATTATGTGGTTCCCCTTCTTCATGAAGATATTACTAGTCCTCTTTTCTTTAAGTAATAGGATCCCCAGTCTCGTCCATTGGGGTTTTTCATGCCTCATCTGTTCTCCTTTTCCTTTTCCTATGTTTATCGTAGTCATCTCTATGCATTGGCCTTGCCTTGTGAAAAATAGAAGTACATTATGTTCTAATTGGTCCCGCTGGGCTTTTAGCTCTACTATATCCTCTCCTTTCTCCTGCAGTATCTTTCTAATTTTCTCTCCTGTTTTCATTCTTTTGCTTTCCTCTATTATTTTAGGGATAATTATCCCCTCACATTCGTTATAGTCGAGCTTTACTTCCTCATCCAGTATTTCTCCTTCTAGCGCATAGGGGGACTGTGCAATTCTTCTTTGCATGCACCCCCAGAGGGTTGCAATGACTCTTTCTTCCTTGAGGTTCCTTATCCTGCTGTGGAACCTCAACCTAAAGAATCTTGCTTTGAAGGGCCCATCATTCTTGACGGCTTGGGGTAACTTATTCGCAATCATTACAACGGGTATATTCCTCCTCTTTGTGAAGACTCTTGCATACTTTGAATCCAATCTGCACTCTTGCCCATCGAGAATCCTCAGAATTGTATTTGCATAAGCCGTTCCCTCCTCGGTGGCCCCAAACATTCCCGTGTTTTCCCCTGGCTCATGAAATTCATCAAATACCCAGAGGTCATAGTGGTCATTGGCCCCCGTGAAATCATTTCTTCTTGAGCTCACAAAGTAAATGTTTACAACTTTCTGCAGTAGGTTGAATATAAGGGTCTTCTGTGTGCTAGGGTCGCCATATAGGAAGAGTTGCTTTGTTTTGATTGGTCTACTGAAGCATAGTTAACATGCTACCCAGTCTATGAGTAGGTACTTCTCCTGGAGTTCCTCTATGTGGTACTCCGAGGGGTTTCCCTTCTCCTTTAGATAGGCTTGTATTCTCTCCATTACGGTTTCCCTCATCATCCTCATCCTCTTTCCCTTTCTTTCTCTTCCAGGAGATCGCATTGCCTGACCATGCTGAACCTTTCGAGTCTCTTAATGGCACGACCATCACCGGCTCAGTCTGTCCCACTCCAGCGGTGACTCCCCCTGCGGATCAATGAGGATCTTTCGTGAGTCTGCCAACCTGCAAGTGACAATTGGACAGCCAGGAAGAAAGAAGGAGGGACCGAAAAGCCTCTAGCTTGAGTTCTTTAGAGGGAACGGGCTTTTTAAACCCGGAAGCATTCTTGTTGTTCCCAAGCCAGGAGCTCTCGCCCTTTCTCACGAATCTTTTGTGGCCAGGGGCAGTTTGTGGGCAAGGAGATCACAAAAAGCATAGCGCTTTTGAGCCCTGCCTCTTTGAGGCGGGGGCTACTTCCAGACACTAACTGACGTAGTTATTAACTCGGCTCCGGGGACGGTGGTTAAAGAAATGCATTTTTCCCAAGCAAAAGGCTTGTTCTAGGACCAGAGGCAAAGGAGGTAACCGCTGATCCGGGGAAGAAGGCTTACGAATCACAGGCTGAAGAAAGGCGATGTAATCCCTGGCCGAAAGGTTATCAACCGAACACGTTTATTATAAGCTCGAGCGTGACGAGCTTGGTAGGTTGCCCGCCTTCTCCATGCCTGGGTACGGTGTTCGTCAAGTGCCTCCAGTTCGCTGGCACTTTGTTCAGCGTATTCGGGAGAATACCATTTTAGGCCAACTGACGAAGCTATCAACAACGATTCAAGTTGACGATCGATGGGAAGGCCCATTTCTTTAGGGGTCGGTCCGATGGTTTGGTCTGGGGTGGAAACTAGCATTCAAAATGTGTATTTATGAAATCAAATGAAAGCTCAAATGTGCTTAGTATACCCTCGATACTTCCGTTATAGCATTGGCTCAACGGGTCGTATCCACAGGGAAGGGATGCGATAGAAGCATTAACAGTCTCTAGTCACGTCAGATGTTAACAATTCTTCTATGTTGAAAGAATGAAAAAGAATGAGAAAATGAAAAAAAGCATGTGGTAGGTGAGGAGAGCGATGAAAACGTCGATAAGAAAATAAGAAGAGGAACTTGAAAACGATTTCTAAAACAAGGTAAAAGAAAACTCATGGCTACTAACTACTAAGTACTCCACTAACCATGCTAACCTCTTCGAGATAGTTGCCTCACATTTTGATCCTCGGCCATCACAATCCTTATCTTCAAGAAGCAATACAAAGCATGGCTCATGGATGGTTCATAACAATCACAACATTGCAACAAGAACAAGCTATTACAAGCATCACTCATTACACTACTAGCATGAAATAAAAGAGCATGAAATAAGAGAGTTAGCTTGGTTAGCAAGTTAGCAAGTTAGATGTTAGAAATAAAAGAGCATGAAGTAAAAGAGAGTTAGCTTGGTTAGCAAGTTAGCAAGTTAGCAAGTTAGATGTTAGAACCCATCATCTTTGGCCATCAATGGCTCTTGCAAGAACAAGGCCTTGTAGAGGCAACCCGATTCATGTGGATTATCAAGTAAGTGGTTAGATAGGTTAGTGGTTAGTAGTTAGATTGCCATGAGAAGAAAAACTAGCAACAAAACATCATGTAGAAGATGAAGGAGATTACAATGGAAGAGAAAGGAGGTACCTTTACATAGAGTGTCACTCTCTATTACATCAATCCCTCACTATCTCTCTCTCTATGAATCACTCAGCCCTACTACAATGATCTAAGAAAAAGAAAAGAAAATACAAGAAAATGAAGAACTCTCACCTACACTATACTAAATCTGCACCTACTCCTAAAAAACGAAGACTGCTCGCGCTCTGGGCAATTGCAGGGGTATTTATAGGCAGAAGAAGGCTCCAGAAGACGAGACGGGGCCACGCGTCGAAAATCGACGCGTGGCTCCACAGGATTGCCGCAAATTCTCAAGATTTGCAGTGGATTTGCGGCAATTCCAGGGAGCTGGGTCTCTGGATTTCGTCCACGCGTTCGTCTGGCTTCTAGCTGCTTCCAGATATATCCAATTTCGGCTAATTTCGACCGCAGATTCATCTGATGTGCGCAAGAGGCTAGGTTCAATGAATCTTCTAGATAATCCCTTGCTTGGCCTCCAAGTAATGCGGATTTAATTACCCTTAATTGGGTCTAATTAGGCTCTTATTCCATCTTTGCCCTTGAACTTTGGTTGTAAATGCAATAAAGACCAAAACACGTATTAGACCGACTATTTATTCATAAACTAGTGGGAAAATGCGATATAATAATGCAGAATTTGTAGACTAATCACTAACGATTAATCTTTCTTGTTTAGTGTTTATATTGACTTGTGTTGTGTTTTAGATTATTGTTGCCAACAAGAGATAATTCCGCAATTAGTCCTTATCTCAACGATCCAACATGTATATCTAGAATACATCCAATATACATAGAAATAAAGTAAACTTGTTTTGATCTACTATTCATGAAAACCAAATCCAAAACATAAATACGTGTGTGTTTGTGCACTTGAGCATATCAACTATACTAAACTTTACAAATGGATCTAAAACACGCTATCTAAACTATGGATACCTAAGTCTTCTTGATGATCTTCATCTTCAAGTAGACTTGCTCCAAAACTCCATCCATGGGCTAGGCAATGTGTGATCATGAAGCTTTGGCCCTGGAATCACTATGAAAAGCTTCTAAACACCTTTGTTGAAGCTAATCACCAACTAATATCTTACTAATGATCTGAAACTTAAAATCACAAGAATATTAGTAAACATAACTACATGAGTTATTCATCATCAAAACTAGGGTGGAAGGCCTTTGGGCCAACAATCTCCCCCTTTTTGACGATGACAAAACTCATGGAGTTATATATGCATGGATTAAAGTTAAGCTTCAAAGAAGCTCCCCCTTAACTCATGCATAAACAAATAAATAAAATATATGCAATGAATGTACATAAACATGTATGCATCAATATGCATAAACACATGTTCTAGAAGCTCTAGTTACCAATTAAATTAATAAAGCATTAACAAAAACACTAGATGCTCTAGATACCAATAAAACTTACCAATAAAACTTGATATATGAACTTACCAATAAAACTTAATATATGCAAAAACATAAGTATGCATATATCAAACTCAAATTATTCTCCCCCTTTTTGTCAATCATCAACAAAGGGGTAAACAATCAAAACAATAAAACAATGTTCTCCCCTTTTTTGTCTAAAACAAAAACAAGGTCAATAAGGGGTAACTATAAACAACATGATATCAATAGAAAAATATGTCAATGAAGCATCTTGATATCAATAGAAAAGTAAACAAAGATCAATAAATGTTATATGCTATATACATTCATGAAGAGGAAGACGCTAAGTTAGCTTCCCTACACATATGCATTACATGAAAAAGGGATGTTAAGCCCTAATTCACATAACACACATTATGTAATGCATAAGAGGAGATGTGAAGCTCCCCCTACACACGTGTACCACATAAAGAAGAGATGTTAAGCTCTTCAATACAAGATACACTCATCATGAATCTATATGTAGAAGAGATGTTAAGCTCTCCTTGCATATAGTCAATATAAATCAAAACTTTTGAATATTTTTTTTTAAGCAAAATTTTTAGATACCAATTTAAAACACAAAACATCTTGATATCAAAAGATAGTATTTTTCTTTTTAAGTCATATAAATAATTGAAATGACTATTTTTTTTATCATAAAGTAAGAGAGTGGAAAACTAAATACCAATTGAAATATGAAAATCGAATTTTCTCCTCCTTTATGAAATACCAACAAAAGCTATGCGTAGGCTTGAAATAGGATACCAATTGAAAACTAAATCAATTGAAATGAAGTTGAAGCTCAAGCACTAGCATAAACAACTATTTGTGCTCTAAGATATAGGAATATAGTAGGCACAAATAAAACAAGTATATGTGTATGAAATAGAATGAGTACCAATCACCAATAGATGATACCAATTGAAAATATACATACACAATAAACATATGAGTATACAAAAAGATCAAAATGATACCAATTGAAAGAGTTCAATGATACCAATTGACATAGCAATAAGTTCAAGTGTATACATCATATTCCTAATCCACCCATCTCATGCACAAGTTAAAAAGAATTTTCAATATAAACATACAAGGCATGGACTCCCATCCAACCTCCCGTGGAAGGTAGGGGTTTTCAAAAATAGGTTTGAAAATTATAGTATGTTTGAAAACTTCTACCATATCGAAGAATCCCGCAACTAGTTAAATAGAAAAACTTGTTAACTAGTACGAAATCCTTCAAGCAAGGAATAAAACAAAAATATTTTTCAAGAGACAAGAAATCCACATGATATCCAACACTCAAGTCAATGAAGCATAAATATGACTCATGAAAATAAAATATGAGTAAGCAAGAAAAGTGAGTGTACAAATAAAATGTGAAGATCATAATCATGAAAATTTTTCATTAAGCTCAATTATTCCTTAAACATTGAAAACACGAAAATCATCAAAACTTATTTAATCTTCATGGCATATGTATGTCAAGTACAAATTAAAGTATACATACATATCCAAAACACAACGAGTCCACAAAATATATGCATTAAGGCACGTGGCTCAAAAGGATAAACATGTATATCTAATAGTTTGGACAAGATAGACATATACATGAAGTTAAACAATTAAACACAAAAGCACGAAAAACTAAATTTTCACCAAAGCAAATTTCATTTCAAGGTATATGTATGAATTGTCAACACAATAAGTATACATACATATCCCAAAACACAATTGAGTCCCTATATATAGATTTGCAAGAAAGGCAAATGACTCAAAGGGGTATACATGTATATCTTAAAGTTTGGCAATACAAACATATACATGAAGTGAAAAATCATAAAACAAATCCAAAATGGGAATACAAGTTTAAAATGTATGAATCATCAAAACTAGACTATACTAGCACATCTAATGGGTTCAAATAAGCAAAAGCTCAAATATATATATATATATATATATATATATATATATATATATAGATTTATTTGTGGCCCACTATATGCACAAGTATAAATCTTCTAGTTTTAGGGAAAACTAACATCTAAACAAGTAATCTACAACATGAAGCATGAAAACACATATAAAAATCATCATGATAAACATAAACATGATTATTAAGAATATCCACATGTTATTAGATACATGATAAACGCAATAGCAACCAAATAGTGAGAACACAAAAAAATTTTATCCATATTAAATATGGGTGTCTCAAAATAACTAAACATGTATAACACTAATCTAATTAACATGGCATTTTCATACTAATCACTAAACAATGAAACATTCTATAAACAATGAATATTAAAAGCATGTAAACAATAAATATGAGTAAAGGATTGTTACCAAAAACCGAAGAAGAAGCAACTTTCCTTGTCTCCAAAACGTGGTGGTCATCTCCACCAAATCTTCCCTTGAAAGTGATGCATCCAATTGATTTCCTTTAAGTACGGAACGCATCCACTCCAAGGTGTCATCACTCTCACGTCATGTGAGAGCCCACACCTACATCAAAAATAATAGGAGGGGTGGTCTTTGGTACCCATACTCTTTTGGGTCCATGGGGGGTTAGTCTCATTTCTAACCCAAACAAAATTCTTTGCTAAATTAGAAGTATGTATTCTATCAAAACAAAATTTAGCAAGGTGGCCCTTACGTCCACAATGTGTACAAGTGTACACATGAGCATACTTGTGATGGGTGTGTCCGTGTGGAGCATGTGTATGCCGTGGAGGGTGTGCATGCATAAAAGATGGAACTTGTTTCTTTCGAACCAAGGTTTCCAAACGTGAGTGATTCATGGCACATTGGCTCATAGTGGAGCCCAAACAATCTACTCTCTTCTTTAACATACAAATATCATCATTGATCCTAGAAGAAGAGGTACATGCATTAGGTAGACTAGATGAAGAAGCTACACTAGCATGGCAAACATGTGCATCAATATTCTTTTGCAAAACAATGTTTTTCTTTAAACATACATCTAAATCATTTAAAATAGAAATAATTTTATTTTTCAAAGCAACATTCTCTTTTAAAACAAAATCAACTTTCGAAGACAAATTTTCATTTTTCTTCAAAAGAGTTTCACAATCATTTTTAGATTTTAAAAATTCATTTTCTTTAAGTGCAAGTTCTAATTGAGATCTCAATGAATCCCTTTCATTATAGTCCTCAACCTTCTCTTGCAAAACATTGTTAAGTCTAGAATGCAAACTCTTATTATCTTTTTCAAGTCCTAGACTTTTCTTTTTCAAAATTTTATATTTTTCTATTAATTTTTCACACACAATGGAAAGTTCTTCATTCAAAGCATGGGCATCATAATTATCATTTGAAGAACTAGCACAATCATCATTATCTAAGTGGGGTTCCGAATGTACCTCAAGGGAGTCATTCCTTTGACCATGAAGCATTGTGAATCGGATTCTCCACTAGATTCCTCCGGTTGTTTGGCAATAGAAGCTCGGAGGTGGTGGTTGTTGTTGTCAATTTGTTCCACACTGCAAAGGTGGAATCAATGTTAAAAACACACATAAGATAATCTTTAGATAATGTGCTTCTAATGGCCTCTAGGGCTTGTGCATTGGCCCCTATATGATTGCGATCACTAAGGAAGGATTCCTTGGTAATGGCAAGGTAAACTTTATGACCTAGGGTTTGTAAATAAACGGTCATCCTAATCTTCCAAACATGAATGTTGGAAGGGTCAAACATAGGAGGGGTCATGAAGGCCATGGTAAACTATATGTGTGCAAACAAGCAAATGCAAACTATAGATTAGCAAGCAAATGGATCTCACTCCTAGGATGTTAAGCCTAAGTATCAGGAGCACTAGCTCTGATACCAATTGAAAAACACCTAGAGGGGGGGTGAATAGGTGTAAGTGCTAATCTAGAACTAAATGCAAAACTAAGTGCGCTAAATGCGGAAGTTAATGCAAATTTTGCAACACACTTAATACAATCAACAAGTGTAGCCGAATTCCCCGTGAAGGGCTCTGGACTAACTCCTCTTGATTCCCCTTGAATGGGTTGAGGTGCTATGTGAAGCTCTTGTTAATTAAGTACAAGTGAGGCACACACAAACAACCAAGCATATAAGATGATATATCAATATGAATGATGCAAGGCAACACAAGCAATATGATATGAATGATATGGCAATAAGAATGATGCTTTGCACAAATGTAAAGAGAGAGAGTTTAGAGACAAGTGGATCAAACGCAAACACAATGATATGTTTCGAGGTTCGAGCACCCTTGCTCTACATCCCCGCCTACACCACCGTGTAGGATTTCCAATCTGTTGGCCCAAAGGCCTATCACCCTAGTTTTGATGATGATCAACTCATGAAGTTATATTTACTAATGATCTTGTGTTTAATTAGTGACAGATTCCTTATCAAGATCTTAGTAGGTGTGGAGCTTCAACAAAGGATTTAAAGACAAGTTGGAAGCTAACACCGGTTGATTCACGAGCCTATGCATCAAGTACACATCTAGAGATGAGCTCGGTGGATTACTTTTGGACCAAGTCAAGAAGATGAGAAGCCTTCAAGGGAAGACTTCAAGAAGTTGAAGACTTGTGTCTAGGTATAAGATTTTGTTTTGTTTTAGTTAAAATGTAAAGGATAGAATAGTTGGTGGATTGCTCAAGTTCATATCACACACACACTCTTGATTTATATGTGTTTTCATAAAAGATTTTTAGTTCTAGAAAAATACCGTTTTGGTTTTTGGTGTTTCAAATATACATGTGTTTTTAACCAAAACCATTTTAGAACTCTCGACCGTTCTGCTAATCTACTCGACACTCTTTTAGTCTTTTAGTCATAACTTTTGATTCTCTTATTCAATTAACATGATTTAAATTGCATTTTAAAGATGACTTTCAGAGCTACATTTAATATTCAATAATCGTTTTCTGATTTAAATGTTAAGAATGTCAAATATTGGGTTGAAGTCTGAAAAAAGTTTACAGTTTCTGATTTGATACCTTTTAGTATTTTATTGATAACTTTCAAATACGAATTGATATTGATTTGATTTAAGTTGCATTAGAACGAAGACTTCAATATCTACAAATTCATCCTATATACTTATTCTCAAATTCGAATGTTTTAGACCTCAAAACTGTGCTCCAAGTTAACCCATTGCACAGAGGTCGGTCGACCGGGCCGGTCGACCGACGTGCACAAAACTGTGCACGTTTTGTGCGGTCGACCGGGCCGGTCGACCGGAACTGAGAGCAGTGCTCTCTGTTCTTCTCGGTCGACCGGGCCAGTCGACCGGAGGCTGTAACGGTCAGATTTTTGACCGTTACCGGTCGACCGGGCGGTCGACCGGCAGCTCTGACAGACCCCAACGGTCAGATTTTTCTGACCTCTATAAAAGGGGGTTTTGTCATTGTTTTGAGCCAAGATTTTTGGAGACCTTAGAGCTAGTTTTTCCCAGTCTTTCTGAAGGGTTTTTCTCCACAAAATTAGAGTCAATACTTCCAATTAAAAGGAGAGTTTTATCAAAGAGTGTAAAAGAGATTTTCTTGTGTTTTTCACCAAAGATTCTTTCCTTGCTTTCTCACACAAACACTTGAGCATCCATTGAGCTATTCATTCTATAGGAGTGTTATTGTGAGAGGATTTTAGGTGATCAAGAGTTGTGATCACCAAAGTTCATCTTTGTTCCTTGAGAAGGCGGACGGTTGTGTTCGCGGTTTGTTTCGGGTCCTAGTGAGGACTTGGTGTTGTTGGGTCCTAGTGAGGACTTGTAGCTTGAGGTGCGGCCTCGACGAGCCGGTGGGCTTGTGGTGTGTAAGGGACTTGGGAGTCCGAGGGCTTGTAGGTGTTGCGGCACCGAGGAGAGATCCATTGGGATCTTGCATAGTGGAAATCCTTCGTGTGTCGAAGGCGGGGATGTAGAGCAAGTGTGCTCGAACCTCGAAACAAACCCTTTGTGTTTGCGATTGCTCACTCTTGCTCTCTTACTCTTTTGTCTCTATTATATCTTGCATTACTTACATTGTATTTACTTTACATGCTTGATATACCCTTGTGCATATTTGATATATACTTGCGTGGGATTGTTGCTAACACTTGTATTCAACCAAGAGAGCCAACGCGGCACCTCAACCCATTCAAGGGGAATCTAGAGGAGTTTGTCCAGAGCCTCGCAAGGGAATTCGGCAACACTCTTGTGTTATACATAAGTGTTTAATTAAAAGAAGTTTAATTTGGTCATCTTAGTTTCAATTCCGCATTATTTGTTCATAAGTGACCATTAGATTAGCCATCACCTATTCACCCCCCCCCCCTCTAGGTGATCTTAGAATTGGTATCAGAGCTAGTGCTCTTGATTTGGAACAACCTAAGAGTTAAAGATCCTCCTTTAGGCTAATCACAATATTTTTGTACACACACACCTCACCATGGACTTCATGTCACCACCCACCTTTGATATTCTTAACATCCAATTTGGAAGGTTAAGATGTCATTGTACCTCAAGGCCTTAGGATTTCATGTTTATCTTGCCATATCTAATAATGCATATTGCTTAAATGGTAAGAATTTTGAGGCTAATGCAAAAGCCCTTCATGCTATCAAGTCAACCCTAAATGATGATTATTTATCTAGGGTATCTAACGTTGACTCGGCTTTTGTAGCTTGGAACATCATCACCTCCCTTGGCGAAAAGGATCTATATTATGCCGGGAGTGATTCGGACGTTGGAAGCAACACCTCCAACGCATGCTTTATGGTCCAAGGGATGAGCCCCTTGAGGTAAATTCCGAATCTGATGATGAGGACATGTCATATGATGAGCTATCTACTTTTTGTCATCTATTGCTTGAGAAATATGACATGATTAGAAAAGAAAATAAAAATTTGAAAAAGAACATTGCTTGCATGCATAAAGAACATGACTCATTTAGAGATAACATTGCATGCTTAGAAAAAGATAATAAAAGTTGGAAAAAGAAATTTGATTGCATGCTTAAAGAAAATGATTCTTTTAGATCTAAGATTGCATGCTTAGAAAAAGAAAATAAAGATTTGAAAAATGAGAATGTTTCCTTATTTTCAAAATTGAATGATCTTTGTGAAGGGAACAATATTTTGAAAAATGATATTGCTATGGTGGAACAACAAAAAGAAAGTATTTTACAAGAAAATAAATCTTTAAAAAGAAAATTTGTTGAAAAAGAAAAGGATAATGTTTTTCAAAAGAAAAAGAAAAATGATTCTTTATCTCACCATGCTTTACATGCCACAACTAATGAGATTAAGAATTTGAAAAATAAAATGGATGGTTTGAGTTCAACTTTGAACTCTTGTGCTTTTAATCATTCTAGGTTGGAGTCAATGTTTTCAAAGAAACAAACTCCACACATTCATGCACATCATAACCATGCATTTGCTTATGTTGCACAACATGATCACACTCCTACACATAAGCATACTAAGGTGTACGTATGTACACATTGTGGCCGCAAAGGCCATTTAGCAAAATATTGTTTTGATAAGAAACCTCATTTATATTTTGCTAAGTATAAAAGATTTTGGGATCCTTGCAATAAAGCTAACCCCAAAGGACCCAAGAAAGTATGGGTACCAAAACCCCACCCTTTGATTTTGATGTAGGTGAGGGCTCTCACAAAACGTGAGAGGATTAGTGCCTTGATAGCGGATACAATGGACATGATGGACAAACTTTTGGATGCATTGCTATCAAGGAGATTTTGGTGGGAAAGACCACCATATTTGGAGCTTTGGAGTTGGTAACAATTTCTAAACTCCTATTTTTTTTGTTCATGCTTGTTCATCCATAATATTCATAGCATGTTCATGTTTTAAGATTTTATGTGCTTCATGTGGTAATTACATGCTTAGATGTAGAATGTATCAAACTTACATTTATACATATACAAATAGTGAACTACAATTGACTCATATATATAGTTGAACTTCATGCTCACTTGTATCCACTATAAGCATATGTATAGACTAGTTTTGATGATTCTCATTTATACATGCTTGGCCAATTTTTAATGCTTTACTTCATGTATATACATGTTCAATTCAAATCTAATAAATATACATGTATACCCGTGAGTCTCTTGCCTTCATGCAAACATCATTCATAGACTCTTTTAGATTTGGGATATGTATGTGTATTGTTAGGATTGGATTAATCATACATATACCATGAAGATTAGTGTTTTGATGAAAAATGATTTTTCGTGCTTTTGTTAAAAATGTGTCTTATGATCTTTTTGAGCTTAAATGTCTATTTTCATAAAAATGCTATTTACATGATTGTTTAACACTCACATTTCTTGTTAAAATCATTTATGAGCCTAATAGACCATGAGTGCTTAAATTTTTTATGTATTTAGTTATGTTTATGAAAAACATATGATTTGATGTATTTGAAGGATCTTTAACTAGTTTGTCAAAAATCTATTTATACTAGTTATCTATTCTTCAAATAGTTTTTGAGATTTACACATGATCCTACTTTACAATAATTTGGATAAATTATTTTTTATTCTCAAGATTTGATGATTCATGATTTGAATATTAGTTTAAGTGTTAGCTTTTGTAAACACTAGGATTTATACTTGTACATATCATGGGCCACAAATAAATCTATTTATATTTGTGCTTGAATGCTTATTTGAACCCATGAAATGTGCTTGTATTGCTTAGTTTTGATGATTCATACATCTTTAAACTTATATTCTCTCTTTGGATTTGATTTATGATCATGTGCTTTTCATTTCATGTATATGTGCATTTTGGCCAAACTTTAAGATATACATGTATACCTCTTGAGTCATTTGCCTTTCATGCAAATCTACATATATGGACTCAATTGCATTAGGGATATGTATGTATGCTTCTTGTGTTGACAAAATATACATATACCTTGAAATATAATTATTTTAAAATAAAGAAATTTTTGTGAAGATTTTCATGCTTTCAAAAATTTATGTTTTAAAGGAATATTGAACTTTATTGCTATTTTTCATGATGCCATGTTCCACATAACACTAGTACACTCACTTTTTCAATATGGACTTTATGGATACTAGAGTGTTTTTAGTGCCTTGTGTTTCATTGATATTTCATGAAAAACTTTTGATTTATTCCTTAATTGAAGGATTCCGTACTAGTTGTTAAACACCTTCATTTAACTAGTTCGAATTCTTCATGTGGTAGATTATATGATATATACACTTAAGCTTAATTTTCAATTGGTATCATTGGATATTTTCAATTGGTATCAATTTGACCTCTTATGTATATACTCATATTTTTGCTTTCCCATATATGTATGTATCACCTTCAATTGATATTAGTTCTTCATACATATATATGATTTGTTGTGTGCTTGTATCTAAATGGACTTATATTTTTAAAGCACAAAGTTGTTAATGCTAAGCTTACTTCAAATCTTATTTATCTTCAAGCTTATGCATTGTATTTCATAATTGGTATCAAAATTCAAAATTTGGTTGTTCTACATTTGGTACCTTAAAAAAAATATTGTATTTTAAGATATTTCAAAATTTTGTTTCATAAGAAAATTTCAAAATTTTTAATTTGTATTGCCTATATGCAAGGAGAGCTTAACATCTCTTCTACATATAGATCTTCTTGATTGATTTAGATTACCCCTCCTTGATTTCTTTATTTTTTGACAAAAAGGGGGAGAAAATTTGTTTGATGTATTTTACTTTGACCCTTTGTTGATGATTGACAAAAAGGGGGAGAAGAATTTGAGATTTTATATGCATGTCTTCCTTGTGTAAGGGGGAGAAGATTTTATGTTCATGTATATATGTTGTGGTTTGCAAATAATAGGAGAAAAAGATTTGATTTTGTGTTATCTCCATTCATTTGCATACATGTCATGTGCTTCATTGTCTTGCAAATAATAGGAGAAAAAGATTTGATTTGTGTTATCTCTATTCATTTGCATACATATCATGTGCTTCATTGTCATATCTTTATCATTTATTTGGTATGCATGAGTTAAGTGGGAGCTTCTTTGAAGCTTTACTTTAATCCATGCATATATAACTTCATGAGTTTTGTCATCATCAAAAAGGGGGAGATTGTTGGCCCAAAGGCCTATCACCCTAGTTTTGATGATGATCAACTCATGAAGTTATATTTACTAATGATCTTGTGTTTAATTAGTGACAGATTCCTTATCAAGATCTTAGTAGGTGTGGAGCTTCAACAAAGGATTTAAAGACAAGTTGGAAGCTAGCACCGGTTGATTCACGAGCCTATGCATCAAGTACACATCTAGAGATGAGCTCGGTGGATTACTTTTGGACCAAGTCAAGAAGATGAGAAGCCTTCAAGGGAAGACTTCAAGAAGTTGAAGACTTGTGTCTAGGTATAAGATTTTGTTTTGTTTAGTTAAAATGTAAAGGATAGAATAGTTGGTGGATTGCTCAAGTTCATATCACACACACACTCTTGATTTATATGTGTTTTCATAAAAGATTTTTAGTTCTAGAAAAATACCGTTTTGGTTTTTGGTGTTTCAAATATACATGTGTTTTTAACCAAAACCATTTTAGAACTCTCGACCGTTCTGCTAATCTACTCGACACTCTTTTAGTCTTTTAGTCATAACTTTTGATCTTATTCAATTAACATGATTTAAATTGCATTTTAAAGATGACTTTCAGAGCTACATTTAATGTTCAATAATCGTTTTCTGATTTAAATGTTAAGAATGTCAAATATTGGGTTGAAGTCTGAAAAACAGTTTACAGTTTTTGATTTGATACCTTTTAGTATTTTATTGATAACTTTCAAATACGAATTGATATTGATTTGATTTAAGTTGCATTAGAAAGAAGACTTCAATGTCTACAAATTCATTCTATGTACTTATTCCCAAATTCGAATGTTTTAGACCTCAAAACTGTGCTCCAAGTTAACCCATTGCACAGAGGTCGGTCGACCGGGCCGGTCGACCGACGTGCACAAAACTGTGCACGTTTTGTGCGGTCGACCGGGCCGGTCGACCGGAACTGAGAGCAGTGCTCTCTGTTCTTCTCGGTCGACCGGGCCAGTCGACCGGAGGCTGTAACGGTCAGATTTTTGACCGTTACCGGTCGACCGGGCGGTCGTCGACGGCAGCTCTGACAGACCCCAACGGTCAGATTTTTCTGACCTCTATAAAAGGGGGTTTTGTCATTGTTTTGAGCCAAGATTTTTGGAGACCTTAGAGCTAGTTTTCCCAGTCTTTCTGAAGGGTTTTTCTCCACAAAATTAGAGTCAATACTTCCAATTAAAAGGAGAGTTTTATCAAAGAGTGTAAAAGAGATTTTCTTGTGTTTTTCACCAAAGATTCTTTCCTTGCTTTCTCACACAAACACTTGAGCATCCATTGAGCTATTCATTCTATAGGAGTGTTATTGTGAGAGGATTTTAGGTGATCAAGAGTTGTGATCACCAAAGTTCATCTTTGTTCCTTGAGAAGGCGGACGGTTGTGTTCGCGGTTTGTTTCGGGTCCTAGTGAGGACTTGGTGTTGTTGGGTCCTAGTGAGGACTTGTAGCTTGAGGTGCGGCCTCGACGAGCCGGTGGGCTTGTGGTGTGTAAGGGACTTGGGAGTCCGAGGGCTTGTAGGTGTTGCGGCACCGAGGAGAGATCCATTGGGATCTTGCATAGTGGAAATCCTTCATGTGTCGAATGCGGGGATGTAGAGCAAGTGTGCTCGAACCTCGAAACAAACCCTTGTGTTTGCGATTGCTCACTCTTGCTCTCTTACTCTTTTTGTCTCTATTATATCTTGCATTACTTACATTGTATTTACTTTACATGCTTGATATACCCTTGTGCATATTTGATATATACTTGCGTGGGATTGTTGCTAACACTTGTATTCAACCAAGAGAGCCAACGCGGCACCTCAACCCATTCAAGGGGAATCTAGAGGAGTTTGTCCAGAGCCTCGCAAGGGGAATTCGGCAACACTCTTGTGTTATACATAAGTGTTTAATTAAAAGAAGTTTAATTTGGTCATCTTAGTTTTAATTCCGCATTATTTGTTCATAAGTGACCATTAGATTAGCCATCACCTATTCACCCCCCCTCTAGGTGATCTTAGACAATCCACTATACCGTCCACCGAGGACTCCCACCGAGGGAACCTTCACCGAGGAGGATTTGTACAACAATGGAGTACCGAACTCCTCTCACAAACAAACACCTCCTCACACAAGAGGGGTAGGCCCTTAGCCAAACAACCACAACAACCAACACCTCTACCGAAGAGGGTTTACAACCAAACTCTACCTCTCTCTAGAGGGAGCAAACCAACAACCCAATTACACAACTTCAACCTCTACCAAAGAGGGAGCAACCAAGAAATCAAGGGTTTACAATAGGTGGTCTCTTTCAACCACAAACCTCTTTCCTTTTTCTTTTTCCACAAAACAAAGATCCTAAATAGATTAGGATAGAAGATAGCTCAAGTGTGGAAACAAGGTGTTTTTGGAAACAAGCAACAAAGAAAAACTAATTGGGAAGTCTCTTGTAAAAGATAGAAAATGAAAGATCAAATCAAAATCCAAAACCTAGTTTTCTTTGATTTTCCAAAAACCCAAAACAATACAAAGATGAATCTTTTTGCTCTTGAAACTCTTTTGAAAACTTCTTTTTAAAACCAGAGAATGGGAGAAAATCAGCTCTAAAAATCTTGGTGAAAACCTCAAACAAATGGGGTATTTATAGCCCCATCAGAAAACTAGCCGTTAGGCTGATGTGGCAGCCTGACAGGCTGACGGTCGACCGGCCCGGTCGACCGCCAACGGTCAGAAATGTGACCGTTGGGCAACCACGGTCGACCGGCCCGGTCGACCCAAACAAACAGAGAGCACTGCTCTCAGCCCGGTCGACCGTCCCGGTCGACCGTCCAAAAGCTGCCAAACGTGCACAGATTTGTGCACGTCGGTCGACCGGCCCGGTCGACCGACTTCAGCCCAAGTCGACTAATAAGCTGACTTAGTCGACTGGTTGAAGCCTAGAACAGAAAACTGGGTCAGAAAAATAGTTTTAAAATATTTTGAAAAATCTTTTAACACTTCTAAAAATCCACAAAACTTGTTTTAACATTTTGTATTGAAACACAAACTTGTGATAAAAATTTCAAGACATATATCAATCATATGAATTCATTTTGAGTCTTGCAAATTTTATCAAAAATAAAAATTGTATTTTTATCAAACTTGATTTTCAATACATGAATAGGATAGTCAAAATAAGTTTGTCTAGCACGTTTAAAGCATGTATGTATATCTAGAATACTTCCAATATACATAGAAATAAAGTAAACTTGTTTTGATCTACTATTCATGAAAACCAAATCCAAAACATAAATACGTGTGTGTTTGTGCACTTGAGCATATCAACTATACTAAACTTTACAAATGGATCTAAAATACGCTATCTAAACTATGGATACCTAAGTCTTCTTGATGATCTTCATCTTCAAGTAGACTTGCTCCAAAACTCCATCCATGGGCTAGGCAATGTGTGATCATGAAGCTTTGGCCCTGGAATCACTATGAAATGCTTCTAAACACCTTTGTTGAAGCTAATCACCAACTAATATCTTGCTAATGATCTGAAACTTAAAATCACAAGAATATTAGTAAACATAACTACATGAGTTAATCATCATCAAAACTAGGGTGGAAGGCCTTTGGGCCAACAACATATCTCATGAGTTCAATATCAAAAATTGAGAACTTGCCAATTTGTCAATAGGATTTTCAAAATTGTATAATTTGTCAAGTTCAATATGATCCTCAAAGATGGGGGATTCAATTTCATTATGAATTGGTACAGGATCCAATGTTGACTCTGGGAAAAGATTGAAGTCAGGTGAAGATACCGGAGTCATTATTGAATCAGGAAGAAGAATTGAATCACTAATTTGGGGTTCAGGATCATAATCATTTTCAAGTTCTATTTAAGGAAAGGAGTAACTTGCCAAACTGTCAATATCTTTTTCAAAATTTTGAGTTTGGGCAAGTTCAAATGGTTGTTCTGAAATAGAATCTTGATTTCCAAAACAACCTAACTCTTCGGCTCTAACAGAATGGGTAGTGACATCAGAATTGGTCCAACGGTGAGAACGTAGAGATTCGACCATCATATCTATGTCACTATTACGAGCGTTTTGAGCCTGAGTCATGGATTCAAGCATCTCTTCATAGGTGATATGTTCATTGTTTTGATGAAAAGATAAAGAATTGTCTTGGAAGGATAGTGAAATTGTGAGTCCATCAGATTTTGGGATTTGTGTTTGGACTCACGCATACTCATTTTCAAAATTGATGGTTTCCTATTTGGACGGGTGGAACTGAGAATCTTGAAAATATTGTGGACTAGGTGGAGAAGGAGGACAAGGTGGTTGAAAATTATGCTCGGGGGAGGTGAATCCCCACTGACTCGGTGAAGAGTTGAAATCATTATGGAAATTATAGTTATTAGATTGGGGGTATGGTTATATTGATTCGGATAAGACCAATCTGGCACACTAGGTTGGTCAAAGTTATGATATGCCGGGTTGGTAATATCCGAAAATGAACTCGGTGTGTAATATGGATTATTATTAAAGTTGAAAAAATTATTATTATAAGCCATATCACACAATAGAATACAAACAAAAAAACAAACAAATAAGCAAACAAATAAAAGAAAAAAAATTCTAACTAGGTTAGGGTAGACCTATGACCTAGACGACTCCTAACTGATTAGACTGTCCACGGGAGGTCTAATGTAGACTTTGACCACAAGCTAATCAGCCAGGTCAGGGCAAGGTTGGTGGAAGGTTTCTGTCAAAGACGTTCCTTAATTAAATAACCACCAACCTTCGGGCTTTCGGCCCTCAATCCCTTTCCTAGACACTGATTTTGCAGGAGTCAGATTTCAACATTTTTCCCACTTAGGATAATCTCCTAATTGAGTCCGAGATGTCCCTAAGGCCAACGTCTACTCAATTTTAGTTAGGCTTGGGTTAGTGAGTGCTTGGAATGTGATTTTTGGGCTAAGGAAGGGTGATTATCCCCACCTTATCTTATTATGGGTTAGTGCCCTTAAAATAATTTTGTGCAAGTGTACAAGATATGTAAATAGGAATCACTCAAAGCAATGAAAATCAACCAAGAGATGAATCCTATTCTACATGCAATGCGAACGTACCTTGCTCCAGCACTCTTCAACAGTAAAAATAAATGAATTGAAAAAAACGCGTGCCTAAAATGCAAACGTCTAATCAATTTTAACTTTTGCAACAAACATTTTACTGTTGATTATTAGCAGGCTTATGTGATGGCATATAGGAAATAAAGAATTGCAGCAAACTAGAAATCTTTGTAAACTAAGCAGCCCTGCAAAAAGCTGTTAGTAGTCAACTCTTCATTGCCATGGTTCCGCGGCTTTTGCCGTGGAAACGCGGCAATTCAGAGAGCCCTTGGTCTCTGCTTTCTAGAGCAGAGGCCCAAGGACACTTGTATGTCACTGCAATATTAATTTCCTGCTTTGATTGCCCTGTAACCTGCAACAGAGAAGAAAATTCGTTTAGTTCTAAAATATTTTCAAAAAAATTTCAGATTTTAATAAAAAACATGTTACCCTCCCCGGCAACGGCGCCAAAATTTGATTGAGGCAAAACCTGCACACAAAATACGGAATTAAAGAACTTAGAATGAAGATGTGCAAGTGCTCAATTCTTACCGCTATAGCAAGTGGCAATGCGGGTCGTGATCCACAAGGAGGGTTTTGCGATAGAAGCGTTTACAGTTTTATTGAAATCGTTATAAAAACAAAAGTGAAAGTTCTTCTCTGTTTTAAAGTTATAAAAATGAAAAAGAAAGTTATAGTTAAAGTTAAGAAGAAAGTTAAAGATGAAGAAGGTGGAAAAATCAGAAAATAATAAAAGCGACTATGTACAAATGGAGTGGGTGGAGAAGAAAGAGTTGGAAGAGGTGGTGATATAATTTACAGAAATGAGAGAAAGGAAAGAAAAGGAAGGAATACTTACCAAGTTTAATTGATGACTTATCTGGAAACCTTTTGCAAGTTCTACCTTTTTGCTTCGGAGGCGTTCAACGCATAGATCATAAACTCGAGCTCAGTCCCCGTGCACATTATATCGTCAAGCATATCAAGAACAAAGTGATGCGGAGCTTGGAGAGGGAGAACGTCTTCATGAACTATCGCTGGCTCTCACGTAGCTCAGTTATACTTGCTTTGGAATTCACTTGTAGACTCAACAAATACAACCAAGGTAAAGTAGAAAGAGGAAGAGGAAAGAAAAACAAAATACGAACATAAAAAGAAGCTTTTACCTTTATTACTTGCAGAGACAATGGAAGAAAGGAGGAGGGTACATCGGTGTCACTCTCAACATCAGCCTCTCTCTCTTACTTACATGAATCTTCTTCTACCCTAAGTTTACATACAAGTTACATAAACAGAAAAGAAAAACCTAAACTACAAAGAATTAAAACTAGGCTAAATCCTAATCTGCATGGTCGTCCAATTTCAGCACAGAGAATGCCCTTTTATAGGCCAAAAACCCAACAACTAGGATCCCGGGAGATCGGGGGAGCAAACGCTCCCCCTAACTCCCCAACAATTCCGCGAAAATGCGGCTTTTGCAGCGTTTTCGCGGCCAGGGTGTGGCCAGGTGGCCACACCCTGTTGGTGGGTCGCGCTGGTTTGGCCTTCTGACTTTATCTGGAGTTGGTTTGTCAGTTTGAGTCCCGGATTCTGACGAAATGACCTTGGATTCTTGGCTTTAACCGATCGATTCTGAGAGGATTCTTCTCAACCGGTTTTCCACCTCCTGATTTT
The DNA here is from genome assembly GCA_038442645.1 of Agave tequilana. Lineage (NCBI taxonomy): Eukaryota > Viridiplantae > Streptophyta > Magnoliopsida > Asparagales > Asparagaceae > Agave > Agave tequilana. The sequence continues at coordinate 16,372 of JAVJIF010000224.1, read as the reverse complement.
GCCCTGATTTACTTGGTGCGAATTAATTCTGATTTAATTCAGAATTTTGGTGGGCTTTGGGCTCATTTCTCTTCAACTCCTTAAAGATTGGGCCTGCAAATAAATCAAACAATTAATTAGGACAATGCAGGCTTTTATTCTATAATAAGTATGGACATATGATATTAAATATGCAACATTAGCGACCAATCAATCACGACCCGCATAGCCATTGCTACAGCGGATTAGAATTGAGCGCCCTGCACTATTGTTTTAAATTCTGAAATTCTATATTTTGTGTGCTGGAAAATCTCAATCAAAATTTTGGCGCCGTTGCCGGGGAGGGACGGTAAATAGTCTCTAAAAAAAAGAGTAAATAAATAACTAATTCTTTTATTTTTTCTGTTCATTCTTAGTAGTGAATTACTCACTAAGGTTTCTGCAGGTTGCTGTAAATTGAAAGATTTGTTTACTGCTCTGTTAAAATTTGCTCTGTGATAAACCTGTATACTGGTAATTAATTAACAGTAACCTATTTATTGAAAAAAATAAAAAAAAAATTAGACTCTTGCATCTTAGGCACGTGTCTATTTAATTTTTTAATTTTGTTGAAGAGTGCTGGAGACAAGGTACGTTCGTATTGCATATAGACTAGGAAGCACTCTTGGCTGATTTACTGCTTTTTGAGTGATTACTTATCTACTGCTTTACACGTACACAAAAAAAATGTAAGGGCATAACCCATAAATAACAAAAGGTGGGGATTTCATCACCCTTCCTTGGCCCACAAATCATCTCCGTTGCACTCACAACCCTAACCTTAAATAAAAATTGACTAGACGTTGGCCCTAGGGACATCTCGGACTCAATTAGGGATTATCCTAAGGGGAAAAGGTGTTGGAATTTGACTCCTGCCAAATCAGTATCTAGGAAGGGGATTGAGGGCCGAAAGCCTGAAGATTGGTGGTTATTTAATTAAGGAACGTCTTTGACGGAAAACCTCCCACCAATCTTGCCCTGACTGGCTGATTAACTTGTGGTCAAAGTCTGCACCCTACCTCCCGTGGACAGTCTAACCAATTAGGAGTCGTCTAGGTCATAGGTCTACCCTAACTTGGGTTAGAATTTTTTTTTTTTTTGTTTGCTTATTTGTTTGTTTTTTCTTTTGTTTATGTTTGTGTGATATGGCATATAATAATAATTTTTCCAATTTTAATCCATATTACACCAACCTCTTTTTCGGATATTACCAACCCGGCATATCATAACTTTGACCAACCTAGTGTGCCGGAATGGTCTTATTCGAATGAATATAACCCATGCCCCCCATCTTATGACCATAATTTTCATACCACTTTCAACTCTTCACAGAGTTCATGGGGTTTCGCTTCCCCGAGTCCAATTTTCAACCAACTTGTCCTCCGTATCCACCTTGTCCACAATATTCCCAAGATTCATACTCAGATCCACCCATTCAGAATAGAAAACCATCTATCTTGGAAATGATGAGTATGCATGAGTCCAAGCAACAACCACCATCAATCTTAGACATGATGATGCGTGAGTCCAAGCAACAATCACAAAATCTGACCGACTCACAACTTCATCATGATTGTCCCAACAACACTTCCTCTTTTCAAGTCCAATCACAAAATGATGCACCAATCGACTATGAAAAGATTCTTGAAGCCATGACTCAGGCTAGATTAGCTCGTGATCATGAAATAGATATGATGGTTCAATCTTTACGTTCTCACCGTTCGGCCATTTCTGATATGGCTAACCATTCTATTAGAGCCGACGAGCCACGTTGTTTTGGACAACAAGATTCTAATTTAGGACCATCATTTGAACTTGCCGAAACTCCAATTTTTTATAGTTTGGCAAGTTATTCCTTTCCTGAAATAGAACTTGAGCATGAATATGATCATGATCTCCCACTTGGTGATTCAATTCTACTTCCTGATTCAATAATGACTCAGGTGTCTTCACCTGATTTTACTTTTCCCGAGTCAACATTGGATCATGTGCCAATTCATCATGAAATTGAATCACCCATTTTGATGATCATATTGAACTTGACCAATTTTATAATTTTGAAAGTCCCATGGATAAATTGGCAAGTTCTCATTTTATGATATTGAACTCAATGAGATATGTGACCTAGATTCTCAAATCTGTGATCAAGTTCAAATTCCCAAATCATTATTGACTCCTGTTTTGTTACCCAGCTTAGGTAATCTTTTAGAGTCAGTTTTGATTCCCACACCTATCATTCCTGAACTTGAATCACCAATATTGAGTCACATTCCATTGTGGGAAGATGATTGTGGACTTGAGTTTCAACTTATTAATTTGGACCCACTTCTTGAACCTCACCCGACTCCTGAACCATTACTTGATTTAAGTTTCTTTCCTGAGTCGGTATTCGTTCCCGTACTTATGACGTCCAAGTCAATCATTCCATCTTTTCACACTCAATTTTGGGACAAGGCGGTTGACACAATTGACTCTGAAAATAATATAAAATTTGGAAATTTGATGGGGTGGAATTGTTAAAAAATGATCATACATACATTTTAGTGGGTTATACAAGAGAAATTTCTGGTGGGTGCCTCCAAATATTACATTATCTTGATTGGGTAGCAACGCTTGGCCCAATTAGATCACCACCGGAACCACCACCTTGAGGTAACTTCTGCCTTCCCTTCTTCTTTCTTGCATACATGCATACATTCATGCATTGAGGACAATGCATGAGATAAGTATGGGGGGAGGCTTTACTAACATACTAACATAGGTAGAAACTAACAAAAATTTGCTAATATTAAAAAAAAAATTGAAATTTTTTTAAAAAAATAGAAAAAATTAAAAAAAAAAGGATAATATTTTGACTTATCTTTTGAAAGAAATCTAAGTTAATCTTAAGAATTAGGAAAATCATGATTAGGATTTCTAAAAACTTGGTGAAAATAAATAAATTGTTGAATTTTTAGGTATAGGAGAAAAATTGAATAAGTAATTAGTCTTGATTTTTACCTTAATGAAATGTGCATACCTAATACATTTACATATCTAGGATTCTAAGACAAAGACTCTTGTGCCCTAAAAAAATAAAAAAAATGAAAAAAAAAGAAAGGGAAATTCACTGATTAAGCTGGATACATGTGCCTCAAGAAGCATAAGTATTCACGCCTAAAGGTGATTTTATGAAATAAAGCACTTAGTTTTGTGGCCTAGTTCACTCGAATCCTTAAGTCCGCGGGGTGTTTTCTCACCCGGTGCCCTAAAGCCGACCGGTTTGGGAGCCACCGACTTTAAGTTCGCTACAAGGGTGGATTAGAAAGCCTAAGGAAACTAAGAAAAATTACTTTTATATGAACTAACACATCTAATAGTCAATTAGTTAGGTATGAGGGCCTCAAGAAGCCTTCATGCTTACACGAAAGAAAATTAGATGAGTTATACATATCCAAAAAAAAGAAAAAAATAATAATAATAATAAAGAGGCATAAGAGTCCAAGTTAAGGAATTCCTAGTAAAAATTCATAAGGATGCATATGATTTTTGGTAACGAAAAAGACTATACAAAAATTCAATTTTGATCCTTACCTAAAATGGATAACAATTTACTATATATAGACTAAGGGCCTGTTTGTTTCGTTACAAAACGTCGCAAGTCGTAATTCGTAAAATGAGAATGGAAAAAGTGAACTGTAGCAGAGAAATTTATTGTATTTTACGGTGTTTGGTTGAAAAAGTGAAGTGTAAATGGAAAAGTATATCGTGTTTACGGTGTTTGGTTGATAAAGTGAAAGTGTAAATGGTAAAGTATATTGTGTTTTACGGTATTTGGTTGGTAATGTAAAAGTGTAAGTGGAAAAGTTGACCACAAAATTAACTATAGCAGTGATTTAAATATTATAAATACTATTAAATTAAATCTACTATTGCAAATTAAATTGTATTAATAAATTTGAGATAAAAAAATTAATAATCTTAATATTTTATTTATAACAATAATATTAATAAAATATTAATTTAAATAGTAAAATATTACTAAAATATTAACTAAATAAATAATATAAAATTTTAAGAAAATCTAAAACGTTAATAAAATTTTAAGAGTATTAATAAAATATAAATATTAAAAAATCTTACAAAAATAATAAAATATAGTTATAATATTATAATATTAAAAATACATGAAAATTATTATAATATAAATTTATTATAATATTGTGGTAATATTATAGAAATATAAAATTAACAAAGTAAAATATAATTATAATTTAATAATAAATTATCATTATAGTATTATTATACTGAATTATTATTACAATATTAGCATAATAAAATATAATATAATAATAAAATATATTATGATATTAATAAAGTAATTTTTTATATTAAAAAGTAAATAATTAAATATATAGTAATTTTATATTAAAGTATAATATTGTTATATTAATAAAATATTAACTCTAAATAAAATAATAAAAATTTGAATAAGTATTAATAAAATAATAAAGTATTAAATAAAATATTAAATAAAAATATTAAATTAAAATAGTAAAATATTAAAACAATATTAAAAACAATAAAAAAAATTAAAGATTAAAAATATTAAATAATTAAATTAGAAATTAAACACTATTTAAAATATTAAATATTTAATAATATTAAATTATATATTGATTATCAAGTAACTATTTTGAACTATAAGTGTACTACAAGTGAGAGTTACATGATCACAAAATTAACTGTAGCAACTGTAAGTGGAAAAATTTGAGTGTAAAAGTGAGATTTACATGACCACAAATTTAACTGTAGCAACTGCAAGTGGGAAAAAGAAGAGTTGCATTTTGCAACTTGTTTTTCAGCGAAACAAACAACGGAAAATGGAAAAGAAGTTTTACGACTTGCGTTTTGCGGCGTTTTGCGGTGAAACAAACACGCCCTAAGTTTAAGAATGAATAAAAATGATGATCCTAAAAATTTATAGATTACTTAGTCTCTTCAAAACGTATTTCAAATATTTTCCTTTTTATGGATTTTGTGGGTGCAATCCGCTGAAAACCCTCACGAGACAACACTCGTCCTAGGGTAACCTAGGGGTTTAACGGCTTGTTACACGTGCTAAGTGCAATCGTGATTCCTACGAAAGTGAGTTAGCTAGTTTATTTTTTTCTTTTTCTTTTGATTTTACTCGAGGACGAGCAAAAAGATAAGTGTGGGGGTGTGATAGGTAGTAAAAAGTGCATATTTATCATCACATTTACTATCACATTTTCATATTTATTCATATAATCATGCACTATTACTAATATTTTATTATTTATTGTGTGCAGGCCTTGAGAAATAAAAATAAAGGAATAAAGCTTTAAAAGAAGCCCAAAAGCCCATGTTTAAGTTGCAATTAACAATTATCAAAATTGCAATTACTAAGGGCAATTGTTGTAAATACCAAAAGAAGAGGGAAGGATAGACTTCTATTCAACCCTAAATACTGCAGGATGAGGATAAAAGCCAAAGAAAGAGAGTGCAAAGATAATAAATTCGTTTAAAAGATATGGGAAGATTTGAGATCTAGGGTAACTTGCTTCCCAAGTTATCTCGAAATCCCAAGATGAAGAGTCGGGATGCAACTTCCAGAAGACTACACCCAGATGGACGGACCAGGGGAGGCCACGCGCCAAAGCGCGTGGCCAACCGCCACTACTTGGCTGCAGAAACGCGATCCAAGCCGCGTTTCCGCGGCATTCCTGTCTTATCCTGCTACCAGTTTTCGTGGAGGAGTCGTTCTGGGACTCTACTTCCTTCTGCACCTATAACTACCCCTGCAGTGCAACCGAGAACGTCGTCCAATGTAGTACAGGGCCAAAAGTTAGGGTTTTTAGGCTTTCTTCTAGTTTGTAGTTAGGTTTCTATTTTTCTTTTGTAATTTCTATTTTTTTAAGAGAGAGAGAGGCCTATGTTGAGCTTGACACCGATGTACCCTCCTCTTTTCTGCCATTGATTAAAGCAATAAAGGTAATATTTTCTTATGTTCATTGTTTTAATTTTCTTTTCGTTTTCTTTTCCATTTCTATTTTATCTCTGTGGTTGTTGACGAGCGTGCAAGTGATTTCCGAAGCGAAAGTATAACGAGTCTTAGCGAGTGCCAACGATACTTCATGGAGATGTTCTCCTCCGCAAGGTCCGTATCACATTCTTGCCCAGCTTGATGATATATGCAAATAGGGGACTGAGCTTGATCCTATGGTTTATGCGTTGAACGCCTCCAAAGCAAGGTAGAACATGTAAGGTTTTCACGTATTTACTCAACCAAATAAGGTAAGTGTTCCTTTCTTTTCTTTTTTTTCTTTTATTTTTGTAGATTAAATCACCATCTACCAACTCTTTCTTTCCGACTCATTGTAAATACCGCTTTCTTTCTAAACTAACTTTAACTAATATTTTCTTATTTTCCTTTTAATAACTAAAAGAAGAATTTTGGAGAACTTACTTAAATGCTTCCATCGCTAGTCCCTCCCTGAGGATCACGACCCGCATAGCCATTGCTACAGCGGATTAGAATTGAGCGCCCTGCACTATTGTTTTAAATTATGAAATTCTATATTTGTGTGAAGGAAAATCTCAATCACCCATCTAGGAAGCAGTAGTACTCATGTTCAGCCAAACGCTCAAGCATTTGGTCGATGAAGGGTAGCGGGAAGTGGTCTTTACGGGTAGCTGTATTCAACTTCCTATAGTCGATACAAACATGAACCTTGGTAGGCAGTCTTTGTTTGTACCAACTTTTTTTCTCATTTTCTACCACTGTAAAGCCAGCCTTCTTTGGGATCGCATGAACAGGGCTAACCCATTGGCTATCAGAAATGGGATAAATGATCCCATTATCTAATAGTTTCAGAATTTCAGCCTTAACTGCCTCTTGCATGAGAGGGTTAAGCCTTCATTGGGGTCCCTCCTAGGGTTGCTTCATTGACTAAATGGATTCTATGTTGCACTATGGCTGGACTTGTTCCCTTGATGTCCTTCATCGTCCATCCAATGGCTTCCCTATGTCTTTTCAGAATAAACATTAAGCTGTCCTCTTGTTGCTCAGTCAGGTGGGATGCTATGATGACTGGCAAGGTGTCCTTTCCGCCCAGGTAGGCGTACTTGAGGTGTTCAGGTAAGGCTTTTAGCTCTAGGGAAGGTGTTGCTTCATTGGAGGCAATATCTGGGATTTCAATTCGATGATGGGGTACACTGGGGCTTGATGCCCAATCCACTACTGAATCTATGATCTGATCTAAATTAAAATCCTCAGCCTCCAGATCAAACTTTGCCTCAGTTTCTGTCTCCATGCTTTCCTCATGCTCACTAGTCACTTTTCAATAGAATTGACCTCAAAGGTCTGATCATTGACATCCCTAGGTTGTCTTCCAAGATTGAAGACATTGACTTCCTTCATCATGTCTCCAAAAGTTAATCGCATGGACCCGTTCCTACAGTTGATAATGACATTAGCTGTAGTAAGGAATGGGCGCCCTAAGATGATGGGAGTTTGAGACCTAAGATTGGACTCAGGTTTGATCTCAAGCACAATGAAGTCAACGAGGTAAATGAAATCCACCACCCGGATAAGGACGTCTGTGATTTTCCCTTTCGAGATCTTTACAGATCGGTCAGCTAGCTAAATGGTGACTCGAGTTGGGCTTAACTCGCCCAACCCAAGTTGCTGGTATACTGAGAGAGGTAGCAAGTTGATACTTGCTCCAAGGTCAGAAGTGCTCTACTAATTTCGGTCTGTCCTATGGTGCAGGAAATTGTGGGACATCCGGGATCTTTGTATTTCACCGGAATGGGACCAGACAGAATTTCGCTCATATTGGTTGCCAAAAATACTTTCTTGGGCACATTGGTCTTTCTCTTCTTCGTACACATATTCTTAGAAATTTGGCATAAGCCGGGACTTGTTGGATAGCGTCAAGAAGTGGCACATTCAATTTGACCTGGTTGAATGATTATTCACATATATTGCATGTACATTGTCACCTTACCATACTTTTTAGCTAATAAATCCTATTAATAAGTCTTCTTTTTCTTTGTTAAATGTAGGCCCAATTGCTAAAAGAAAGGAAAGAGAAACAAGCCAAAAAGCCCACCAAATTCTGATTTAATTCAGAATAAATTTGAAATCAAGGAATCAGGGCATATCAGAGAGGTTGAAAACCGGTTGAGAAGAATCCTCCCTGAATCAAGCGGTTGATGCCAAATAATCAAAGGCTATTTCGTCAACTTTTGGAGCAGAAATAAGAAAACCAAAAGAAGATACGGGATATTCAACAAACTAGGGAGCCAGCCAACTGGGTGTGGCCATCTGGCGGCCAAGTAATGTCTGTTGGGGAGCGTTTGCTCCCCCCTTTTGGTTTTCCCCTATAAATACCAGTTTCAACAGAGCAAAAAGGGCGAAGACTAGGATTAGAATTTTTGTTTATTTTCTAAGGATTTAGGCTCTTTGTTAGCTAGCACAAAAGTTGTATTTTTTTTTTCAATTTGTGTCCAATACAAATACTTGCGAGAGAGAGGAATTGAGTGCTTGTACTTGAAGATTGAAGTGACATCAATACAAGAATCGAGCCATATTTTCTTCTACTCTTATTACGGTATGTCATGCATTATTTACTTGCTTTCTTCTTTGTTTTTCATGAGTAGGTAGATCGGTTTTCTGGGCTCTGTAGGCTGTCTAAAAATCGCTCTAAAAGACAAGCCATTAAAAAGCAGAATTCCAAGTTCTAGACGCAAAGCAAATTTCGGCCGCGTCTTATCAGCATCAAGGCGCGAGGCTCGACAGCCGCGTCTCAGCAGCATCAAGGCGCGAGGCTCGATAGCCGCGTCTCAGCAGCACTATGGCGCGAGGGTCGAAACCTGCGTCTCAGCAGCATCAAGGCGCGAGGCTCGACAGCGCGTCTCAGCAGCACTATGGCGCGAGGGTCGAAACCCGCGTCTCAGCCGCACCAAGGCGCGTGGGTCGAAACCCGCGTCTCAGCAGCTCCAAGGCGCGTGGGTTGACACTCGCGTCTCAGTTGTAACCGTCCCGGTTTTGGGGCCAATCACGGCCCACATAACGGGGAAAGTTAGCCCCCATTATGGAGTGTTTTTAGGAGGCACGTACACCCCTGAAACCCCTATAAATAGCCCCGTTGCTATGAAGAAGGGGTCGGATTTTTTTGGGAGAAAAGAGCTCTGAGAGAAAAGAGAGAGAGTTCAACCCTTCAGAGAACTTGCTGTGTTCAAGTTAGCCTTTGCCGACAATCTCTTTGAGAGTTTTGGTCGACAGAGCTGTGTTACTCCGTCAACCACCCGAAGAGAAGAGCCCCGGAAGATCTCAACGTTCACCCGGTCAACGGAGAACAAGATTCACTCTCCACCGCCACTTGAAGAACCCAGCTTAAACAAAGGGAGGATTCAAGACTCAACATCCTTCCTCCCTTGTAAATGGAAGATTGATCTGTTGTAATCTTCTATCCAATCAAAAGAATTTTGCAATCGAATCCTCCCTTTCCGACGCGTACAAGAGATGGAGACTCCACTAGGGACTACATTTGTTACTGACGAACAAATCGTGACGCAAGGTGACGTCCTCTATAAAGGGAAGATGGTCGGAATCGCTTGTCGTCGAGTTCGACCAGGCAAAGTATGAAGAGTTTTTCTCTTCCGGCTCCAAGAGCTCAAAGACCCGCGTCTGTCGCAGGGTCTCTACGGGGACTTGCCCCGAAACCCGCTCTGAGACTCTCTCAGGCGCGGCTACTGTGAAGGGTGTCGCGGCCAACCGCGCCAAGCGTGACACACGCGCCAACGTCTCTCAGGAGACCCGCGTGACCTCAGGCGCAGCTACTGAAAAGGGTGCCGCGGCCAACCGCGCCATACGAGACACACGTGCCAACGTCTCTCAGGAGACCCGCGTGGTCAAGCCCTCTGGTGTCCAGCTAGTTCACCCTCTCCCTCAGCACCAGGTCATCGTTGGTTTCTCTCCACCTCCACGACGCAACCGAAACGCTGAACGCCGACAGAGGAGGAGCGTGCGCATCAGCTGCAAGTTGGAACTTCTGATCGTCCAACTGAGGCAGGACGCAAGGTTCAAGCTGGCGTCTTGGCTGCGCCGCATCCAGCACGCGAAGTCCGCGTTTGGCGGCCCAAACGTGAGGCTCCCCAAATTAGTTCCTCTGAAGCCCTACTCACCAGACGCCAAGACAAAGCTTGCGCGCCTCGTCAAGTACAAGAGGTACGCTCCCTTAGGCCAGGGCCCAGCAGCCCACTCTCTCTCAAGCGTCCCTGCCCCGACGCACCAAGCAGCAACGCGACAGCGGCGTCTCTTCTCAGCAGAGACGCCAGACACGTGTCCTAAAGCTGCGACGCGAGAACCGCGTCTCTGAATCCTGCGTCCAAGCGGTACAGCGTAAGGATGCCTTCCGCCCTCAAAGTTGTGAGGCTAATCTCTTCGATCCTCTTCCCATGGATCTAAGGGATTACTTGACAAAGAAAAGAAGTGCTAATCAAACCACTTCATCATGTTGCTGCCAACGGCTCATCTCTATGCTCTCTGAGTGCCGTTGCGGTTCAGGCGTGAACCAGCAGTCTTTAGTTAGACAGCTGACCCTGATTCCCCCATCAGCCAAAAGAAGACGCTTTCACAGGCGGAGGATCTCCTCTGACACTGAGTATCCAGAGCTCACTGCAAAATGACAAGCAGGAGCAGGGGAAAACAGCCTGTAGTCAGCTTCGACGAGTCTGACTCTGAACCGGAAGGAGTGTACCGACACACTCGCACCCGGACCGGGGCCATTCCCCGATCAACTACAATGCCCTAGCCCGGGGCATTGAGATTAATGACTCGCACTCTGCCACTGCAGAGTCGCAGGCTTCAAACTCTTCTATAGAGAAAGAGGCCTTCACATACATGACAAGCACTCCTGAGGAGACCGCTAAACGCTTGGAGCTGCAAGCCCAGGTCCAGAATGAACAACTCGAGATGATTCATGCTCAGCAAGAATCTATCGACTCCCTCAAGCAGATGCTCGCACAGTTGCTCAAAGACAAGAGGAAGTCAACCAACAGAGCCTCCTCTAAGACGTCTAAAGGCAAGCGAAAAGAGGGAGAAAGCTCATCTTCCGAACACTCCGAGAAGAAAGAGCAACCCACCTCTGGTTCGTCTAAATTCTCGTCGCAGGAAAAGAACGACCAAGACCAGGGAAAGGTTCATTCTAAAAGAATGAATCAGTTGGAGCAACGTCTTGAAGCCCTTACCAACCGGAAAGGCCTCCAAGAAGTAGGAGTGGTCCGGCCATATCCAGCCGAGTGGGACCTGGTTCCGTACCCACCAAGTTCAAGGCTCCAACCCTCCAAGTATTGATGGGAAAGGTTCACCTAACCAGCATATCTACTACTTTAAATCCCAAACAGGGAATGTGGTAGAAAACGATGCTATCTTGGCACGCTTATTCATTGGCACCCTGAAAGGGCTCGCCTTTGAATGGTTCATGAAGCTCCCAGAAGGCTCCATTAAGAACTGGGGTGATTTGGAGAAGCTTTTCTTAACGCGCTTCTTCGAAGATGACTCGGAAGTCACAATGCCCACCCTTTTGGCTACTAAACAGCAAAAGGGAGAGTCTGTCAAATCTTTCGTGGAAAGATTTCGGAACGTGGCACTCTGATGTCCGAGCGGTATGACCCAGGTTACCCTGGTGGAAACATGCCGCCACAATCTCCAAACCTCGCTCCTTGCTCAAATAGGAGTTGCTGAAAGCCGCACCTGAAAGCAATTGGTCCAACAAGGTGAACAGGCTGAGGAGATTGTCGCCCGCGTCAGAGCGGAAGAAGGTAAGCCCCGGCCGGAGAGGTCAACAAGGCGTATGCAGACACATCCCTCCAAGCTAAACGGAAGGACAACTTGGCGACATAAACCAAATCTTCTGTCAAACCTCAACCGGTTAAAGGGAGTGCTCTTCAAGCCAACCACGCGCAACAAGCAGTATTCCTTCAAGGATGAACATGTCGACTCGCTCTTCAAAATTACTCAACAAGAGCAATCGACTGAAGCTTCCTGAAGCTAGGCGCCCCGAGGAAGTCAGTAAAACCGATAATCCCAATACTGTATGTATCACAGGATGTTGGGGACACCCCACCAAGAGCTGTTTGTCTTCAAGGACATCCTTCAGGCTCTGATTGACGTAGAGGTATTAAAACTCCGTCCAGAGCAGAAGAAGGTGGCGGCCAATATGACGTCATTCCTCCAGTTTGAAAGGCAACCTCCAACACCCTCTGGAGTAGTCCTTATCCCAAGAGGAGAGCTGAGAATGGTTAACACAGACCCTCACCAACAGCAAGAGAAGGGCTGGTACCTGTTCCCACACCTCAAGGAGAAGTTATGTGGGTTCATCCCGACCTTATTGATGGCCAGCAATGGACTACTGTAACCAGCAGGAAGTCCAAAGGCAAAGCAAAGGCTTCATCCTGCAACGTGGTGTGTGCCTCTCCTCGAGAAGCGGAAACTGATATTCCCTCGCTAACCGACACAGGAGAAGAGACAATAGTTCTGGCCGCAGAACCCAGTCGGCTGGTGGCAGAAGAAACCCGTTTGGGGCAGCCATATTTGAAAAAGTATGGCGAAGTGGCGGTAACTCCTCCAAGAGCCACTGCAGAGCTAGCCAAGCCTCTACGAAGCAACCCGGGGAGAAACAGAAAGAACTTCGGTTTTCTTGAGTTCTTTCAAAAGACATAGCGGAAGGATCCAAAGCACCTTACCGCTTTGATGTCCTGGCTCAATTAGCCAACATCCCGGAGTGGATTACGCTTTATGAGCTTCTAGGTTATCAAAGTCGACCAGAGAAGTTATACAAGAAGCTCAGGCTAATGCTGAGGTCTTCATGACCCAACTACCAAAGGAGGAAGATGTAGAGGATTGCCTCCACGCCTCCCAAAATATTCCCTGCATCACCTTCACGGCAGATGATATGCAAGTCAAAGGGAAGCATGATCGACCCCTTTACTTCGCAGGGTTATATTGGATCATCTGAGGTGAACCGCATTCAGGTAGATCCCGGGTCTGCATTGAGCATTATGCCTCGCCGGGTTATGCAACATCTCGGGATTCCTACTCACCGTTTGAGCCCTACCCAAACTACCATTTATGGGTTCAATGCCAATAGTACCCATCCAATGGGGAAGGTTAAGCTCAAATGCCAGATCGGAGATCTGAAGTCAGAAGTGACATGCTACGTCATCGACGCTGACACTTCCTACAATCTACTGCTGGGAAGACTTGGATTCATCGCAATTCTATCGTTCCCTCTACCCTCCATCAGGTCATGAAATACATTGACGGGAGTGAAAGGTGCGAACGTTGATTGCCGAAAGGCATCCGTTCAAGAGAGTCGAGAATTATTTCACAGATTCCCTCCTGTACCAGGAATCTGTAGAAATAGATGAAATCCCGCAACCAGAGGAGCCCGACTCTGGTAACGAAGCCGACACCGAGCTTGAAGAAGATGAGTGTGTGTGGGAGCTAGATCCATCTGTAACGGGCATTAATAAGCCGATGTTGATAATACCTCCGCCGATGATGTAGGCGGATGGTATATTAATGAAGATTTAGATCTGGCATACTTTTCTGTGTTTGCTTCTGATTCAATGCCGTCAAACACTAGTACCGACGTGGATGACGATCTCTGGTCGCAATGGATGCTTTGACATCATTGTATGTACCGTGAAATCATCCTTCGGAACATGTCGAAATGTCGGCGATGCGCAAGAATCAATGTTCATGGTTCCAGCGAGAAGGAAAGGCCAAAGACCAATTCTTTTCGGATGAATTGAATCCGAACCAATGACTCATGAAGAATCAGAAAGCGAGCAGGAATCCACTCAGTTCGGTCATTATGAGCCAAAGGCACTCAGAATGATGAAAAACATGGGGTATGACCTAACCAGCAGACTCGGGTTGAACTTCGGCAAAGGAAGGAGAACGCTACTTCGATCCTTTGTGCCGAAAGGGAAAGCACCTGATTATTATCATCAGACTCGTAGGGGGTTGGGCTATGTGTCAACTCCGATCCCATCAGCCTCTGACTCTGAAGAGACATTGGGCCATGATTACTTATCGGGCACGTCCTCATGGGAGTCAGATGCTAGTGTCGGCAACATCTTCAGAGAACTTTCAGTGAATATGGTTTCAACAAGCCACCTGGAAGACGGAGATGAAGAAATGATCCAGTCCGATACGGATCCTTAGATCAAACATTTAAATACTCTCTGGGATACCCGCTTTGAACAGCGAGAGCCACCACAGAAGACAAGATTGTTCAGATCAATCTGGGGGATGAGGCTAATCCTAAACCCATCTTCATAAGTGACGGCCTGTCACCTTCGGAGAAAGGGATCTAATATCTCTTGTACAAGAGTATATAGACGTCATCACCTGGAATTACGAAGACATGCTCGGACTTGATCCCCAAGTGGCTATGCACCGCCTCAACATCAATTCGGACGTAAAGCCTGTCAAACAACAACAGCGACGATTCCGCCCAGAGATAATGGAGGCGATTCAATCAGAAGTCAGAAAGCTTATAGATTCTGGCTTCATCAGGGAAGAACAACATCCCGACGTGGGTAGCCAACATCGTCCCCGTTGCCAAGAAGAACGGAAAGATCCGAATCTGCATCGATTTCGTGATCTGAACGAGGCCTGTCCCAAGGACGAATTCCCACTGCCAATCACATATGTCATGATTGACAATACATGTGGATTCAAACGAATGTCCTTCATGGACGGATTCTCAGGATATAATCAATCAAAATGTATCCTGATGACGAAAAGCACACCTCCTTCAGAACACCACTAGGGGTCTACTGCTACACCGTCATGCCCTTCGGATTGAAGAATGCAGGGGCAACATATCAAAGGGCCATGAATGCCATTTTCTATCAGCAAATGCGCAAAACAGTGGAATGCTATGTTGATGACATTGCGGTAAAAAGCCGCGCTAAAGGTGATCATATCACTGATCTAAAGGTTGTCTTTAGTATCATGCGGGCTCATCAATTGAAGATGAACCCTACCAAATCCTTCCTGGGGGTGGCCAGTGGCAAGTTCCTAGGGTTTGTAGTGACTTCGACAGGAATTCATTTAGATCCGAAAAAGATTCGCGCTATCCAGGAGATGCAACCTCCGAGGAATCTCAAGGAACTCAGAGGATTGCAAGGACGATTGGCGTACATCCGCAGATTTATCTCAAATCTCTCCGGAAGATGCCAACCCTTCGCTAAACTAATGAAGAAGGGGTTTTGTTCATTTGGGACGACGCTTGCCAACAAGCATTGAGGAAATAAAGCAATACCTCACGCAACCACCAGTCCTTGCAGCCCCGATATCCGAAAAACCTTTCCTGGTATACGTCCGAGCAATGGATCATTCTTTGGGAGCTCTACTAGCTCTGAATGATGATCAAGGATGAGAGCAAGCGATCTACTATCTGAGTAGAACAATGATCGGAGCCAAACATCGGTACAACCCGATCGAGAAGGAATGTTTGGCACTGGTGTTCGCCATTCAGAAAATGCGACACTATCTGGCAGGCCAAACCATAAATGTCATATCAAAAGTCAACCCCTTGAGGTTACTCATGACAAAGCCTTCATCGCTAAATGGCCGACTGGCAAAATGGGCCATATTGTTATCTCAATATGAGATGCACTTTTTACCACAGAAGGCCATTAAAGGACAAGCGGTGGCGGATTTCCTGGCTGAGCATCCAGATTCGTGGGCAACCAAATTTACGACGATCTCCCAGATGAGGTCGCTGAAACTTGCTAGACCCAGACATCCTTTGAAAGGCAGGTGTGGTAACTTTTCTTTGATGGTGTATCAAGAACAAGCCCAAAAGGACACATAGTGGCAGGAGTAGGAGTGGTACTCATCTCCCACAGAACTATGTGATTCCTCGAGCTGTCTCATTAACTGAGCCGTGTTCCAACAATGTGGCGGAGTACAATGCTTTTTTGATTGGGATGCAACTCGCCGATGAGATTGGTGTTAGAAATCTCGAGGCATATGGTGACTCCAAACTCATCGTTAGTCAGGTTCGCGGGGAGTACGAAGTCAGCATGAAGACCTAGTACCCTATTACAATGCAACCGTCCACATGGCTGGAAGTTTACAAACTTCTACATCGATCATGTACCGCGCAGGCAAAATGCGCATGCAGATGCACTGGCACCTCGCTGCTCTTTAGCTCTTCCAGCTGGAGCAGCAGAGAAGGTATTTGTCTATAGCCACGATCTGTATTGCCCGAGAATTTCTCCTGAGGATTATCAGGAGCCAACAGGAGATTCTCAAAACAAAGAA